>JAQOWZ010000077.1:0-18315 GCA_035578165.1 Stenolophus ochropezus | reverse complement strand
TATATGTGGGGCAAATTTGCTTTTATTGTGTTTAATTGTACTACGTCTGATTGTTGGCATTGTTGGTCATAGGAAAATTTACATTTAATTCAGCATTGTTGATAACAGGTTCTTCATACGTGATGTTATCATCATTGTTGTAATAGGAATCGTCGTAAGTTAAAGTGCGTGAATAGTCATAATACGTGTCATATACATAGTCTACGGGATTGTTCTCATAGGTTTCAAATTCGGTGTTATAGGATATGTCTTGGGAAGTTTAGGGTGATTGTTCGGTGTCAGACTGGATATTCTGATTAAATAATTGGGTTGATGTGAATGTTTTTGAGGGTTACTTCTCCTGGAATGGACTGATGAAGTGTCCATCGGTTCGGGTTTAAATGGTTGGGGTTGATTTGGACGTGTAAAATTTTGTTGGAAATTAGGACGGAAGGTATTTTGTTGTATATTTGGACGTGAGAAATTCTGTGGGAAATTTACTGGTCTCTGGATATGTTGAAATGTAGGTGGACGCATTTGGATTTGTGGTTGTCTTTGTGCATAATGCACGGGTCTGTAATTGGGTTGAGTAGTATTTTGGAAAGGATTTATTTTTGGAGGTAAATGCAATGTAGGACGTTGTTGAGAGATTTGGTAATTTGGTGTAGGAATTGGATTTGGTCGATATTGGTAATTTTGGTTATAATTTGACGTTATTTGTTGTCTGGCTGGTAAAATTCTATGATCGGGTTTAAAATTTGATTGTGAGTTTATTGAACTTTGCCTCTGTGTAGAATAGAGGAAATTTTCTTCTTCAATAACTAAACTCATCGCTTTTTATCTTTCTTTCTTCAGCAGTAATTTCGAAACTATTTAATTTAGACATAATTAAGCTACGTGAATCTTGACATCTCATACCAAAATTATAAGGTGGTTCATTTTTATTTGGACGAAGCGATATCAAATCCTGAACTAGACAATCAATGTTTCTTTGATCTCCAAAACTTAATCTTAGAGCATTTTTTACTTCCTCCCATGTACTGAGTTCTGTACGGGATCCAATTAAAATAAGAGCTCTTGTTAATTTTCCTAACATAGCTCTTACAAGGAAATTGTTTAATGTTATGTTTGTATGAGTTCCAAAAGTATTAATTAAATTTTGACAAGAATCAAGAAATATATTTAATGTTGAGTTTAGAGTTGGTAATTGACTGGGGCTGTTATTTGGGGTTGAACTTGGGTAGGTGGTGGTGACATTTTTGTATCTGTGTCTCCCAAAATAAATTGATTTAGTATTTCAGATAAATTAAGGATGTCGTTATTAGACATAAATATTTCGGTTGTGGCTTATTTTAAATTATTTTTATTCTAGTTGAAACTGTTGCTAAGGTATGTGGGAATAGTTTTGTATAGGATATGAGCTTTGTTTGTACTTACATAAATATTTCTATTATTCTTCTTCTTAATCTAATGCCTATAGGTTTGGACGATTTTTGTTCCTCTCCCAGGTCTTCCTAGTTTAAGGTCTGGCTACGGCGATGCTGTCCTTCACCAGGTCTGGCTTTGGCGATGCTGTCCTCCACCAGGGCGTTCTCTCTCAAGACTCGTCTCCCGATTTCGGCTGCTGGGCTCGTGGTAAACCGATATTCGCTCGATTTTCACTCCCGTACCGAAATGTGATACTCGATTAAATGTTGAGACAGAAATTACTCGTTCGATACGAATAATTTCGAGTATCCTACCGACTGCGCCAATTTTGTTTGTTCTCCGGGAAAGTTAGTTTTTTAAAAAGAATTAAAATTACAACGGGTCTAATCTACGTTCTTTATTCGTGTTAGAAGTACAAAAGACAAGATACATAACATGTACAGGCTGTTTTATAATATACGTTATCTCTACAAGGAGGTTTCTTGTTCATGTTGATAGTCGGCAGATTGTGTTTCTTAAATAGCTAAAAAAAAAACATTGCAATAAGAAAATTGCTATTTCAAGTGTGAAAGGTATTATAGAATCCAGCCAATGTAGCTTACAATATACAACGTATTCATTAAAATGACACCCGAAAATTGAATGTTTATTATCTGATTGGTTCCACGATATGGTCACTTTTGCATGTCCAATGCTAAAATTATCCATAGTATAGAACCTAAAGCATGAATATGAATGTTTTAACAAAAATATCCATTTCAAGAATTGGTAAAATCTGACTTTATTTTTGTAAAAAATCATATAAATAATTGCTTCCGCGCCCGAATTTTATAATTCTTCGTCATATTGTAGCTAAAAGAAAACATTGCATTAAGAAAATTGCTATTTCAAGTGTGGTAGGTATTCGAGAATCCAGCCCATGTAGCTTACATTATACAACGTATTCATCAAGAAAAGGTAAAATCTGACTTTATCTTTGTAAAAAATTATATAAATATTTGCTTCCGCGCCCGAATTTTATAATTTTTCATCAAATTTTAGCGAAAAGAAAATATTGCAACAAGAAAATTGCTATTTCAAGTGTGGCAGATATTCTAGAATCCAGCCCATGTAGCTTAGAATATACAACGTATTCATCAAGAATAGGTAAAATCTGATTCAATTTTTGTAAAAAATCATATAAATAATTGCTTCCGCGCCCGAATTTTATAATTCTTCAATATATTTTAGCTAAAAGAAAACATTGCAACAAGAAAATTGCTATTTCAAGTGTGTAGGTATTCTAGAATCCCGCCCAAGTAGCTTACAATATACAACGTATTCATCAAGAATAGGTAAAGTATGACTATATTTTTGTAAAAAATCAAATAAATATTTGCTTTCGCGCCCGAATTTTAAAATTCTTCTTCATATTTTAGTTAAAAGAAAACATTACAACAAGAAAATTGCTATTTCTAGTGTGGTAGGTATTCTAGAACCCAGCCCATGTAGCTTACAATATACAACGTATTCATCAAGAAAAAGTAAAATCTGACTTAATTTTTGTAAAAAATGATATAAATATTTGCTTCCGCGCCCTAATTTTATAATTTTTCATCAAATTTTAGCTAAAAGTAAACATTGCAACAAGAAAATTGCTATTTCAAGTGTGGTATGTATTCTAGAATCCAGCCCATGTAGCTTAGATTATACAACGTATTCATCAAAAATAGGTAAAATCTGACGTAATTTTTGTAAAAAATCATATAAATATTTGCTTCCGCGCCCGAATTTTATAATTCTTCAACATATTTTAGCTAAAAGAAAACATTGCAACAAGAAAATTGCTATTTCAAGTGTGGTAGGTATTTTAGAATCCAGCACATGAAGCTTACAATATACAACGTATTAATTAAAATGATACCCGAAAATTAAAAGTTTATTATCTGATTAATACCACGTTATGGTCACTTTTGCATGTCCAATGCTAAAATTATCCACAGTATAGATCCTAAAGCATGAATATGAATATTTTTACAAAAATATTCATTTCATGATTAAATAAAATCTGACCTAATTTTTGTAAAAAATCATATAAATATTTGCTTTCGCGCCCGAATTTTATAATTCTTCATCATATTTCAGCTAAAAAAAACATTGCAATAAGAAAATTGCTATTTCAAGTGTGGTAGATATTCTAGAATCCAGCCCATGTAGCTTAGAATATACAACGTATTCATCAAGAATAGGTAAAATCTGATTCAATTTTTGTAAAAAATCATATAAATAATTGCTTCCGCGCCCGAATTTTATAATTCTTCAATATATTTTAGCTAAAAGAAAACATTGCAACAAGAAAATTGCTATTTCAAGTGTGTAGGTATTCTAGAATCCCGCCCAAGTAGCTTACAATATACAACGTATTCATCAAGAATAGGTAAAGTCTGACTATATTTTTGTAAAAAATCAAATAAATATTTGCTTTCGCGCCCGAATTTTAAAATTCTTCTTCATATTTTAGTTAAAAGAAAACATTGCAACAAGAAAATTGCTATTTCTAGTGTGGTAGGTATTCTAGAACCCAGCCCATGTAGCTTACAATATACAACGTATTCATCAAGAAAAAGTAAAATCTGACTTAATTTTTGTAAAAAATGATATAAATATTTGCTTCCGCGCCCTAATTTTATAATTTTTCATCAAATTTTAGCTAAAAGTAAACATTGCAACAAGAAAATTGCTATTTCAAGTGTGGTAGGTATTCTAGAATCCAGCCCATGTAGCTTAGATTATACAACGTATTCATCAAAAATAGGTAAAATCTGACGTAATTTTTGTAAAAAACATATAAATATTTGCTTCCGCGCCCGAATTTTATAATTCTTCAACATATTTTAGCTAAAAGAAAACATTGCAACAAGAAAATTGCTATTTCAAGTGTGGTAGGTATTTTAGAATCCAGCACATGTAGCTTACAATATACAACGTATTAATTAAAATGATACCCGAAAATTAAAAGTTTATTATCTGATTAATACCACGTTATGGTCACTTTTGCATGTCCAATGCTAAAATTATCCACAGTATAGATCCTAAAGCATGAATATGAATATTTTTACAAAAATATTCATTTCATGATTAAATAAAATCTGACCTAATTTTTGTAAAAAATCATATAAATATTTGCTTTCGCGCCCGAATTTTATAATTCTTCATCATATTTCAGCTAAAAAAAACATTGCAATAAGAAAATTGCTATTTCAAGTGTGGTAGGTATTCTAGAATCCAGCCCATGTAGCTTACAATATACAACGTATTCATCAAGAATAGGTAAAATCTGACTTTATTTTCGTAAAAAATCATATAAATGTTAGCTTCCGCGCCCGAATTTTATAATTCTTCATCATATTTTAGCTAAAAGAAAACATTGCAATAAAAAAATTGCTATTTCAATTGTGAAAGGTATTATAGAATCCAGCCCATGTAGCTTACAATATACAACGTATTCATTAAAATGACACCTGAAAATTGAATGTTTATTATCTGATTGGTACCACGATATGGTCATTTTTGCATGTCCAATGCTAAAATTATCCATAATTATTGATCCTAAAGCATGAATATGAATGTTTTAACAAAAATATCCATTTCAAGAATAGGTAAAATCTGACTTTATTTTTGTAAAAAATCATATAAATAATTGCTTCCGCGCCCGAATTTTATAATTCTTCATCATATTTTAGCTAAAAGAAAACATCGCATTAAGAAAATTGATATTTCAAGTGTGGTAGGTATTTTAGAATCCAGCCCATGTAGCTTACATTTTACAACGTATTCATCAAGATAAGGTAAAATCTGACTTTATTTTTGTAAAAATGATATAAATATTTGCTTCCACGCCCGAATTTTATAATTTTTTATCAAATTTTAGCTAAAAGAAAATATTGCAACAAGAAAATTGCTATTTCAAGTGTGGTAGATATTCTAGAATCCAGCCCATGTAGCTTAGAATATACAACGTATTCATCAAGAATAGGTAAAATCTGATTCAATTTTTGTAAAAAATCATATAAATATTTGCTTCCGCGCCCGAATTTTATAATTCTTCAACCTATTTTAGCTAAAAGAAAGCATTGCAACAAGAAAATTGCTATTTCAAGTGTGGTAGGTATTCTAGAATCTAGCACATGTAGCTTACAATATACAACGTATTAATTAAAATGATACCTGAAAATTAAAAGTTTATTATCTGATTAATACCACGTTATGGTCACTTTTGCATGTCCAATGCTAAAATTATCCACAGTATAGATCCTAAAGCATGAAAATGAATATTTTTACAAAAATATCCATTTCAAGATTAAATAAAATCTGACTTTATTTTTGTAAAAAATCATATAAATATTTGCTTTCGCGCCCGAATTTAAAATTGCTATTTCAAGTGTGGTAGGTATTCTAGAATCCAGCCCATGTAGCTTACAATATACAACGTATTCATCAAGAATAGGTAAAATCTGACTTTATTTTTGTAAAAAGTCATATAAATGTTTGCTTCCGCGTCCGAATTTTATAATTCTTCATCATATTTTAGCTAAAAGAAAACATTGCAATAAGAAAATTACTATTTCAATTGTGAAAGGTATTATAGAATCCAGCCCATGTAGCTTACAATATACAACGTATTCATTAAAATGACGCCCGAAAATTGAATGTTTATTATCTGATTGGTACCACGATATGATCACTTTTGCATATCCAATGCTAAAATTATCCATAGTTATTGATCCTAAAGCATGAATATGAATGTTTTAACAAAAATATCCATTTCAAGAATAGGTAAAATCTGACTTTATTTTCGTAAAAAATCATATAAATATTTGCCTCCGCGCCCGAATTTTATAATTCTTTATCTTATTTTAGTTAAAAGAAAACATTGCAACAAAAAAATTGCTATTTCAAGTGTGGTAGGTATTCTAGAACCCAGCCCATGTAGCTTACAATATACAACGTATTCATCAAGAAAAGGTAAAATCTGACATAATTTTTGTAAAAAATGATATAAATAGTTGCTTCCGCGCCCGAATTTTATAATTTTTCATCAAATTTTAGCTAAAAAAAAAACATTGCAACAAGAAAATAGCTATTTCTAGTGTGGTAGGTATTCTAGAATCCAGCCCATGTAGCTTAGATTATACAACGTATTCATCAAGAATAGGTAAAATCTGACGTAATTTTTGTAAAAAATCATATAAATATTTGTTTCCGCGCCAGAATTATATAATTCTTCAACATATTTTAGCTAAAAGAAAACATTGCAACAAGAAAATTGCTATTTCAAGTGTGGTAGGTATTCTAGAATCAAGCACATGTAGCTTACAATATACAGCGTATTAATTAAAATGATACCCGAAAATTAAAAGTTTATTATCTGATTAATACCACGTTATGGTCACTTTTGCATGTCCAATGCTAAAATTATCCACAGTATAGATCCTAAAGCATGAATATGAATATTTTTACAAAAATATCCATTTCAAGATTAAATAAAATCTGACTTTATTTTTGTAAAAAATCTTATAAATATTTGCTTTCGCGCCCGAATTTTATAATTCTTCGTCATATTTTAGCTAAAAAAAACATTGCAACAAGAAAATTGCTATTTCAAGTGTGGTAGGTATTCTAGAATCCAGCCCATGTAGCTTACAATATACAACGTATTCATCAAGAATAGGTAATATCTGATTTTATTTTTGTAAAAAATCATATAAATGTTTGCTTCCGCGCCCGAATTCTATAATTCTACATCATACTTTAGCTAAAAGAAAACATTGCAATAAGAAAATTGCTATTTCAAGTGTGAAAGGTATTATAGAATCCAGCCCATGTAGCTTACAATATACAACGTATTCATTCAAATGACACCCGAAAATTGAATGTTTATTATCTGATTGGTACCACGATATGGTCACTTTTGCATGTCCAATGCTAAAATTATCCATAGTTATTGATCCTAAAGCATGAATATGAATGTTTTAACAAAAATATCCATTTCAAGAATAGGTAAAATCTGACTTTATTTTCGTAAAAAATCATATAAATATTTGCCTCCGCGCCCGAATTTTATAATTCTTCATCATATATTAGCTAAAAGAAAAAATTGCAACAAGAAAATTGCTGTTTTATGTGTGGTAGGTATTCTAAAATCCAGCCCATGTAGCTTACAATATACAACATATTCATGATAATGACACTTGAAAATTGAATGTTTATTATTTGTTTGGGACCACGTTTAAGTCACTTTTGCATGTACAATGCTAAAACCATCCATAATATAGATCCTAAAGAATGAATATGAATGTTTTATCAAAAATATCCATTTCAAGAATAGGTAAAATCTGACTTTATTTTTGTAAAAATGATATAAATATTTGCTTTCGCACCCGAATTTTATAATTTTTCATCAAATTTTAGTTAAAAGAAAACATTGCAACAAGAAAATTGCTATTTCAAGTGTGGTAGGTATTCTAGAATCCAGCCCATGTAGCTTAGAATATACAACGTATTCATCAAGAATAGGTAAAATGTGACTTAATTTTTGTAAATAATCATATAAATATTTGCTTCCGCGCCCGAATTTTATAATTGTTCAACATATTTTAGCTATAAGAAAACATTGCAACAAGAAAACTGCTATTTCAAGTGAGGTAGGTATATTACAATCCAGCACATGTAGCTTACAATATACAACGTATTCATTAAAAATGATACCCGAAAATTGAATGTTTATTATCTGATTGATACCACGTTATGGTCACTTTTGCATGTCCAATGCTAAAATTATCCATAGTATAGATCCTAAAGCATGAATATGAATGTTTTAACAAAAATATCCATTTCAAGAATAGGTAAAATCTGACTTTATTTTTGTAAAAATGATATAAATATTTGCTTTCGCACCCGAATTTTATAATTTTTCATCAAATTTTAGCTAAAAGAACATATTGCAACAAGAAAATTGCTATTTCAAGTGTGGTAGATATTCTAGAATCCAGCCCATGTAGCTTAGAACATACAACGTATTCATCAAGAATAGGTAAAATCTGATTCAATTTTTGTAAAAAATCATATAAATATTTGCTTCCGCGCCCGAATTTTATAATTCTTCAATATATTTTAGCTAAAAGAAAGCATTGCAACAAGAAAATTGCTATTTCAAGTGTGGTAGGTATATTAGAATCCAGCACATGTAGCTTACAATATACAACGTATTCATTAAAATAATACCAGAAAATTGAATGTTTATTATCTGATTGATACCACGTTATGGTCACTTTTGCATGTCCAATGCTAAAATTATCCATAGTATAGATCCTAAAGCATGAATATAAACGTTTTTACAAAAATATCCATTTTAAGAATAGGTAAAGTCTGACTATATTTTTTAAAAAAATCATATAAATATTTGCTTTCGCGCCCGAATTTTAAAATTCTTCGTCATATTTTAGTTAAAAGAAAACATTGCAACAAGAAAATTGCTATTTCTAGTGTGGTAGGTGTTCTAGAACCCAGCCCATGTAGCTTACAATATACAACGTATTCATCAAGAAAAGGTAAAATCTGACTTAATTTTTGTAAAAAATGATATAAATATTTGCTTCCGAGCCCGAATTTTATAATTTTTTATCAAATTTTAGCTAAAAGAAAACATTGCAACAAGAAAATTGCTATTTCTAGTGTGGTAGGTATTCTAGAATCCAGCCCATGTAGCTTAGATTATACAACGTATTCATCAAGAATAGGTAAAATCTGACGTAATTTTTGTAAAAAATCATATAAATATTTGTTTCCGCGCCAGAATTATATAATTCTTCAACATATTTTAGCTAAAAGAAAACATTGCAACAAGAAAATTGCTATTTCAATTGTGGTAGGTATTCTAGAATCCAGCACATGTAGCTTACAATATACAGCGTATT
Organism: Stenolophus ochropezus; assembly: GCA_035578165.1. Lineage (NCBI taxonomy): Eukaryota > Metazoa > Arthropoda > Insecta > Coleoptera > Carabidae > Stenolophus > Stenolophus ochropezus. The sequence continues at coordinate 8,953 of JAQOWZ010000077.1, read as the reverse complement.
AATTAAAATGATACCCGAAAATTAAAAGTTTATTATCTGATTAATACCACGTTATGGTCACTTTTGCATGTCCAATGCTAAAATTATCCACAGTATAGATCCTAAAGCATGAATATGAATATTTTTACAAAAATATCATTTCAAGATTAAATAAAATCTGACTTTATTTTTGTAAAAAATCTTATAAATATTTGCTTTCGCGCCCGAATTTTATAATTCTTCGTCATATTTTAGCTAAAAAAAAAACATTCCAACAAGAAAATTGCTATTTCAAGCGTGGTAGGTATTGTAGAATCCAGCCCATGTAGCTTACAATATACAACGTATTCATCAAGAATAGGTAATATCTGATTTTATTTTTGTAAAAAATCATATAAATGTTTGCTTCCGCGCCCGAATTCTATAATTCTACATCATACTTTAGCTAAAAGAAAACATTGCAATAAGAAAATTGCTATTTCAAGTGTGAAAGGTATTATAGAATCCAGCCCATGTAGCTTACAATATACAACGTATTCATTAAAATGACACCCGAAAATTGAATGTTTATTATCTGATTGGTACCACGATATGGTCACTTTTGCATGTCCAATGCTAAAATTATCCATAGTTATTGATCCTAAAGCATGAATATGAATGTTTTAACAAAAATATCCATTTCAAGAATAGGTAAAATCTGACTTTATTTTCGTAAAAAATCATATAAATATTTGCCTCCGCGCCCGAATTTTATAATTCTTCATCATATATTAGCTAAAAGAAAAAATTGCAACAAGAAAATTGCTGTTTTATGTGTGGTAGGTATTCTAAAATCCAGCCCATGTAGCTTACAATATACAACATATTCATGATAATGACACTTGAAAATTGAATTTTTATTATTTGTTTGGGACCACGTTTAAGTCACTTTTGCATGTACAATGCTAAAACCATCCATAATATAGATCCTAAAGAATGAATATGAATGTTTTATCAAAAATATCCATTTCAAGAATAGGTAAAATCTGACTTTATTTTTGTAAAAATGATATAAATATTTGCTTTCGCACCCGAATTTTATAATTTTTCATCAAATTTTAGTTAAAAGAAAACATTGCAACAAGAAAATTGCTATTTCAAGTGTGGTAGGTATTCTAGAATCCAGCCCATGTAGCTTAGAATATACAACGTATTCATCAAGAATAGGTAAAATGTGACTTAATTTTTGTAAATAATCATATAAATATTTGCTTCCGCGCCCGAATTTTATAATTGTTCAACATATTTTAGCTATAAGAAAACATTGCAACAAGAAAACTGCTATTTCAAGTGAGGTAGGTATATTACAATCCAGCACATGTAGCTTACAATATACAACGTATTCATCAAAAATGATACCCGAAAATTGAATGTTTATTATCTGATTGATACCACGTTATGGTCACTTTTGCATGTCCAATGCTAAAATTATCCATAGTATAGATCCTAAAGCATGAATATGAATGTTTTAACAAAAATATCCATTTCAAGAATAGGTAAAATCTGACTTTATTTTTGTAAAAATGATATAAATATTTGCTTTCGCACCCGAATTTTATAATTTTTTATCAAATTTTAGCTAAAAGAACATATTGCAACAAGAAAATTGCTATTTCAAGTGTGGTAGATATTCTAGAATCCAGCCCATGTAGCTTAGAACATACAACGTATTCATTAAGAATAGGTAAAATCTGATTCAATTTCTGTAAAAAAATCATATAAATATTTGCTTCCGCGCCCGAATTTTATAATTCTTCAATATATTTTAGCTAAAAGAAAGCATTGCAACAAGAAAATTGCTATTTCAAGTGTGGTAGGTATATTAGAATCCAGCACATGTAGCTTACAATATACAACGTATTCATTAAAATAATACCAGAAAATTGAATGTTTATTATCTGATTGATACCACGTTATGGTCACTTTTGCATGTCCAATGCTAAAATTATCCATAGTATAGATCCTAAAGCATGAATATAAACGTTTTTACAAAAATATCCATTTTAAGAATAGGTAAAGTCTGACTATATTTTTTAAAAAAATCATATAAATATTTGCTTTCGCGCCCGAATTTTAAAATTCTTCATCATATTTTAGTTAAAAGAAAACATTGCAACAAGAAAATTGCTATTTCTAGTGTGGTAGGTGTTCTAGAACCCAGCCCATGTAGCTTACAATATACAACGTATTCATCAAGAAAAGGTAAAATCTGACTTAATTTTTGTAAAAAATGATATAAATATTTGCTTCCGCGCCCGAATTTTATAATTTTTCATCAAATTTTAGCTAAAAGAAAACATTGCAACAAGAAAATAGCTATTTCTAGTGTGGTAGGTATTCTAGAATCCAGCTCATGTAGCTTAGATTATACAACGTATTCATCAAGAATAGGTAAAATCTGACGTAATTTTTGTAAAAAATCATATAAATATTTGCTTCCGCGCCCGAATTATATAATTCTTCAACATATTTTAGCTAAAAGAAAACATTGCAACAAGAAAATTGCTATTTCAAGTGTGGTAGGTATTCTAGAATCCAGTACATGTAGCTTACAATATACAGCGTATTAATTAAAATGATACCCGAAAATTAAAAGTTTATTATCTGATTAATACCACGTTATGGTCACTTTTGCATGTCCAATGCTAAAATTATCCACAGTATAGATCCTAAAGCATGAATATGAATATTTTTACAAAAATATCCATTTCAAGATTAAATAAAATCTGACTTTATTTTTGTAAAAAATCATATAAATATTTGCTTTCGCGCCCGACTTTTATAATTCTTCATCATATTTTAGCTAAAAAAAAACATTGCAACAAGAAAATTGCTATTTCAAGTGTGGTAGGTATTCTAGATTCCAGCCCATGTTGCTTACAATATACAACGTATTCATCAAGAATAGGTAAAATCTGACTTTATTTTTGTAAAAAATCATATAAATGTTTGCTTCCGCGCCCGAATTTTATAATTCTACATCATACTTTAGCTAAAAGAAAAACATTGCAATAAGAAAATTGCTATTTCAAGTGTAAAAGGTATTTTAGAAAACAGCCCATGTAGCTTACAATATACAACGTATTCATTAAAATGACACCCGAAAATTGAATGTTTATTATCTGATTGGTACCACGATATGGTCACTTTTGCATGTTCAATGCTAAAATTATCCATAGTTATTGATCCTAAACATGAATATGAATGTTTTAACAAAAATATCCATTTCAAGAATAGGTAAAATCTGACTTTATTTTCGTAAAAAATCATATAAATATTTGCCTCCGCGCCCGAATTTTATAATTCTTTATCTTATTTTAGTTAAAAGAAAACATTGCAACAAGAATATTGCTATTTCAAGTGTGGTAGGTATTCTAGAATCCAGCCCATGTAGCTTAGAATATACAACGTATTTATCAAGAATAGGTAAAATCTGACTTAATTTTTGTAAATAATCATATAAATATTTGCTTCCGCGCCCGAATTTTATAATTCTTCAACATATTTTAGCTATAAGAAAACATTGCAACAAGAAAACTGCTATTTCAAGTGAGGTAGGTATATTAGAATCCAGCACATGTAGCTTACAATATACAACGTATTCATTAAAAATGATACCCGAAAATTGAATGTTTATTATCTGATTGATACCACGTTATGGTCACTTTTGCATGTCCAATGCTAAAGTTATCCATAGTATAGATCCTAAAGCATGAATATGAATGTTTTAACAAAAATATCCATTTCAAGAATAGGTAAAATCTGACTTTATTTTTGTAAAAATGATATAAATATTTGCTTTCGCGCCCGAATTTTATAATTTTCATCAAATTTTAGCTAAAAGATAATATTGCAACAAGAAAATTGCTATTTCAAGTGTGGTAGATATTCTAGAATCCAGCCCATGTAGCTTAGAATATACAACGTATTCATCAAAAATAGGTAAAATCTAACTTAATTTTTGTAAAAAATCATATAAATATTTGCTTCCGCGCCTGAATTTTATAATTTTTCATCATATTTTAGTTAAAAGAAAACATCGCAACAAGATAATTGCTATTTCAAGTGTGGTAGGTATTCTAGAATCCAGCCCTTGTAGCTTACAAAATACAATGTATTCATCAAGAATAGGTAAAATCTGACTTTATTTTAGGAAAAAATCTTATAAATATATGCTTCCGCGCCCGAAATTTATAATTCTTTATCATATTTTAACTAAAAATAAATATTGCAACAAGAAAATTGCTATTTCAAGTGTGGTAGGTATTCCAGAATCCAGCCCATGTAGCTTACAATAACAACGTATTCATTAAGAAAAGGTAAAATCTGACTTTATTTTTGTAAAAAATCATATAAATATTTGCTTCCGCGCCCGAATTTTATAATTTTTCATCAAATTTTAGCTAAAAGAAAATATTGCAACAAGAAAATTGCTATTTCAAGTGTGGTAGGTATTCTAGAATCCAGCCCATGTAGCTTAGAATATAAAACTTATTCGTCAAGAAAAGGTAAAATTTGAGTTTATTTTTGAATAAAATCATATAAATACTTGCTTCCGCGCCCGAATATTATAATTCTTCATCATATTTTAGCTAAAAGAAAACATTGCAACAAGAAAATTGCTATTTCAAGTGTGGTAGGTATTCTAGAATCCAGCCCATGTAGCTTACAATAACAACGTATTCATTAAAAAGGGGTAAAATCTGACTTTATTTTTGTAAAAAATCATATAAATATTTAGTTACGCGCCCGAATTTTATAATTTTTTATCATATTTTAGCTGAAAGAAAACATTGCAACAAGAAAATTGCTAATTCAAGTGTGGTAGGTATTCTAGAATCCAGCTCATGTAGCTTACAATATATAACGTATTCATCAAGAACAGGTAAAATCTGACTTTATTTTTGTAAAAAATTATATAAATATTTGCTTCCCGCGCCAGAATATTATAATTTTTTATCATAATTTGGCTAAGAGAAAACATTGCAATAAGAAAATTGCTATTTCAAGCGTGGTAGGTATTCTAGAATCCAGCCCATGTAGCTTACAATATACAACGTATTCATCAAGAAAAGGTAAAATCTGACTTTATTTTTGTAAAAAATCATATAAATATTTGATTCCGCTAGATTTTTGTAATTTTTTCATTATATTTTAGCTTAAAGAAAACATTGCAACAAGATATTTGCTATTTCAAATGTGGTAGGTATTCTACAATCCAGCCCATGTAGCTTATAATATACAACGTATTCATCAAGAATAGGTAAAATCAGACTTAATTTTTGTAAAAAATCATATGAATATTTTCTTCCGCGCCCGAATTTTATAATTCTTCATCATATTTTAGCTAAAAGAAGACATTGCAACAAGATAATTGCTATTTCAAGTGTGGTAGGTATTCTAGAATCCAGCCCTTGTAGCTTACAATATACAATGTATTCATCAAGAATAGGTAAAATCTGACTTTATATTAAGAAAAAAACTTATAAATATATGCTTCCGCGCCCAAAATTTATAATTCTTTATCATATTTTAACTCAAAATAAAAACAAGAAAATTGCTATTTCAAGTGTGGTAGGTATTCCAATATCCAGCCCATGTAGCTTACAATAAGAACGTATTCATTAAGAAAAGGTAAAATCTGACTTTATTTTTGTAAAAAATCATATAAATATTTGCTTCCGCGCCCGAATTTTATAATTTTTCATCAAATTTTAGCTAAAAGAAAATATTGCAACAAGAAAATTGCTATTTCAAGTGTGGTAGGTATTCTAGAATCCAGCCCATGTAGCTTAGAATATAAAACGTATTCGTCAAGAAAAGGTAAAATTTGAGTTTATTTTTGTAAAAAATCATATAAATACTTGCTTTCCGCGCCCGATTATTATAATTCTATATCATATTTTAGCTAAAAGAAATCATTGCAACAAGAAAATTGCTATTTCAAGTGTGGTAGGTATTCTAGAATCCAGCCCATGTAGCTTAGAATATACAACGTATTCATCGAAAATAGGTAAAATCTGACTTAATTTTTGTAAAAAATCATATAAATATTTGCTTCCGCGCCAGAATTTTATAATTCTTTATTATATTTTAGCTAAAAGAAAACATTGCAACAAGAAAATTGCTATTTCATGTGTGGTAGGTATATTAGAATCCAGCACATGTAGCTTACAATATACAACGTATTCATCAAGAAAACGTTAAATCTGAATTTATTTTTGTAAAAAATCATATAAATATTGGCTTCCGCGCCAGATTTTTATAATTTTTCATCATAATTTAGCTAAAAGAAAACTTTGCAACAAGATAATTGCTATTTCAAGTGTGGTAGGTATTCTAGAATCCAGCCCATGTAGCTTTCAATATACAACGTATTCGTCAAGAATAGATAAAATCTAACCTAATTTTTGCAAAAAATCATAAAAATATTTGCTTCCGCGCCCGAATTTTATTATTCTTTAACATATTTTAGCTAAAAGAAAACATTGCAACAAGAAAATTGCTATTTCAAGTGTGGTAGGTATATTAGAATCTAGCACATGTAGCTTACAATATACAACGTATTCATTAAAATGATACCCGAAAAATTAATGTATATTATCTGATTGATACCACTTTATGGTCACTTTTGCATGTCCAATGCTAAAATTATCCATAATATAGATCCTAATGCATGAATATGAATGTTTTAACAAAAATATCCATTTCAAGAATAAGTAAAATCTGACATTATTTTTGTAAAAAATCATATAAATATTTGCTTCCGTGCCTGAATTTTATAATTTTTCATCATATTTTAGTTAAAAGAAAACATCGCAACAAGATAATTGCTATTTCAAGTGTGGTAGGTATTCTAGAATCCAGCCCTTGTAGCTCACAAAATACAATGTATTCATCAAGAATAGGTAAAATCTGACTTTATTTTAGGAAAAAATCTTATAAATATATGCTTGCGCGCCCGAAATTTATAATTATTTATCATATTTTAACTAAAAATAAATATTGCAACAAGAAAATTGCTATTTCAAGTGTGGTAGGTATTCCAGAATCCAGCCCATGTAGCTTACAATAACAACGTATTCATTAAGAAAAGGTAAAATCTGACTTTATTTTTGTAAAAAATCATATAAATATTTGCTTCCGCGCCCGAATTTTATAATTTTTCATCAAATTTTAGCTAAAAGAAAATATTGCAACAAGAAAATTGCTATTTCAAGTGTGGTAGGTATTCTAGAATCCAGCCCATGTAGCTTAGAGTATAAAACGTATTCGTCAAGAAAAGGTAAAATTTGAGTTTATTTTTGTAAAAAATCATATAAATACTTGCTTCCGCGCCCGAATTTTATAATTCTTCATCATATTTTAGCTAAAAGAAAACACTGCAACAAGAAAATTGCTATTTCAAGTGTGGTAGGTACTCTAGAATCCAGCCCATGTAGCTTACAATAACAACGTATTCATTAAGAAGAGGTAAAATCTGATTTTATTTTTGTAAAAAATCATATAAATATTTAGTTACGCGCCCGAATTTTATAATGTTTTATCATATTTTAGCTAAAAGAAAACATTGCAACAAGAAAATTGCTAATTCAAGTGTGGTAGGTATTCTAGAATCCAGCTCATGTAGCTTACAATTATAACGTATTCATCAAGAACAGGTAAAATCTGACTTTATTTTTGTAAAAAATTATATAAATATTTGCTTCCGCGACCGAATTTTATAATTTTTTATCATATTTTAGCTAAAAGAAACATTGCAACAAGAAAATTGGTATTCAAGTGTTGTAGGTATTCTAGAATCCAGCCCATGTAGGTTACAATATACACCGAATTCATTAAAATGATACCCGATAATTGAATGTTAATTATCTGATTAGTACCACGTTATGGTCACTTTTGCATGTCCAATGTTTAAATTATCCATAATATATTTCCTAAAGCATGAATATGAATGTTTTAACAAAAATATCCATTTCAAGAATAGGTAAAATCTGACTTTATTTTTGTAAAAAATCATATAAATATTTGCTTCTGCGCCAGAATATTATAATTTTTTATCATAATTTGGCTAAAAGAAAACATTGCAATAAGAAAATTGCTATTTCAAGCGTGGTAAGTATTCTAGAATCCAGCCCATGTAGCTTACAATATACAACGTATTCATCAAGAAAAGGTAAAATCTGACTTTATTTTTGTAAAAATATTTGATTCCGCTAGATTTTTGTAATTTTTTCATTATATTTTAGCTTAAAGAAAACATTGCAACAAGAAAATTGCCATTTCAAGTGTGGTAGGTATTCTAGAATCCAGCCCATGTAAGCTTACAATACACAACGTATTCATAAAGAATACGTAAAATCTGACTTTATTTTTGTAAAAAAATCATAAAAATATTTGCTTCCGCGCCCGAATTTTATAATTCTTCATTATATTTTAGCTAAAAGAAATCATTGCAACAAGAAAACTGCTATTTCAAGTGTGGTAGGTATTGTAGATTTCAGCTTATGTAGCTGCAATATACAACGTATTCATTAAAATGACACCCGAAAATTGCATGTTTATTATCTGATTGGTACCACTTTATGGTCACTTTTGCATGTCCAATGCTAAAATTATCCATAGTATAGATCCTAAAGCATTAATATGAATGTTTTAACAAAAATATCCATTTCAAGAATAGGTAAAATGTGACATTATTTTTGTAAAAAATCATATAAATATTTGCTTCCGCGCCCGAATTTTATAATTTTTCATCATATTTTAGTAAAAGAAAACCATTGCAACAAGATATTTGCTATTTCAAGTGTGGTAGGTATTCTACAATCCAGCCCATGTAGCTTATAATATACAACGTATTCATCAAGAACAGGTAAAATCAGACTTAATTTTTGTAAAAAATCATATGAATATTTTCTACTCTGAGATAGCGCGT
>JAQOWZ010000076.1:600000-808100 GCA_035578165.1 Stenolophus ochropezus | reverse complement strand
ACGCGCTATCTCAGAGTTTAGGTATTCTAGAATCCAGCCTATGTAGCTTACAATATACAACGTATTCATCAAAAATAGGTAAAATCTGACTTTTTTTTGTAAAAAATCATATAAATATTTGCTTCCGCGTCCGAATTTTATAATTTTTCATCGTATTTTATCCACAGTATAGGTCCAAAAGCATGTTTAGGAATGTTTTAACAAAAATATCCATTTCAAGAATAGGTAAAATCTGACTTTATTTTTGTAAAAAATCATATAAATATTTGCTTCCGCGCCCGAATTTTATGATTTTTCATCATAATTTAGGTAAAAGAAAACATTGCAACAAGAAAATTGCTATTTCAAGTGTGGTAGGTATTCTAGAATCCAGCCAATGAAGCTTACAATATACAACGTATTCATCAAAAATAGGTAAAATCTGACTTTGTTTTTTTTTGTAAAAAATCATATAAATATTTGCTTCCGCGCCCAAATTTTATAATTTTTCATCATATTTTATCTATAGTATTAGTCCAAAAGCATGTTTATGAATGTTTTAACAAAAATATCCATTTCAAAAATAGGTAAAGTCGAACTTTATTTTTGTAAAAAATCATATAAATATTTGCTTCCGCACCCGAATTTTATGATTTTTCATCATATTTTAGCTAAAAGAAAACATTGCAACAAGAAAATTGCTATTTCAAGTGTGTTAGGTACTCTAGAATCCAGCCCATGTAGCTTACAATATACAACATATTCATCAATAATAGGTAAAATCTGACTTTTTTTTTTGTAAAAAATCATATAAATATTTGCTTCTGCGCCCGAATTTTATAATTTTTTATCATATTTTATCCACAGTATAGGTCCAAAAGCATGTTTATTAATGTTTTAACAAAAATATCCATTTCAAAAATAGGTAAAATTTGACTTTATTTTTGTAAAAAATCATATAAATATTTGCTTCAGCGCCCGAATTTAATGATTTTCCATCACATTTTAGCAAAAAGAAAACATTGCAACAAGAAAATTGCTATTTTAAGTGTGTTAGGTATTCTAGAATCCAGCCCATGTAGCTTACAATATACAACTATTCATCAAAAATAGGTATAATCTTACTTTTTTTTTTGTGAAAAATCATATAAATATTTGCTTTCGCGACCGAATTTTATAATTTTTCATCATATTTTTCCAGAGTATAGGTCCAAAAGCATGTTTATGAATGTTTTAACAAAAATATCCATTTCAAGAATAGGTAAAATCTGACTTTATTTTTGTAAAAAATGATATAAATATTTGCTTCCGCGCCCGAATTTTATGATTTTTCATCATATTTTAGCTGAAAGAAAACATTGCAACAAGAAAATTGCTATTTCAAGTGTGTTATGTATTCTAGAATCCAGCCAATGAAGTTTACAATATACAACGTATTCATCAGAAATAGGTAAAATATGACTTTATTTTTCTAAAAAATTATATAAATATTTGCTTCCGCGCCCGAATTTTATAAATTTTCATCATATTTTATCTATAGTATAGGTCCAAAAGCATGTTTATGAATGTTTTAACAAAAATATCCCTTTTAAAAATAGGTAAAATCTGACTTTATTTTTGTAAAAAATCATATAAATATTTGCTTCCGCGCCCGAATTTTATGATTTTTCATCATATTTTAGCTAAAAGAAAACATTGCAACAAGAAAATTGCTATTTCAAGTGTGTTAGGTATTTTAGAATCCAGCCCATGTAGCTTACAATATACAACGTATTCATCAAAAATAGGTAAAATCTGACTTTTTTTTTGGAAAAATTAATATAAATATTTGCTTCCGCGCCCGAATTTTATTATTTTTTATCATATTTTATCCACAGTATAGATCCAAAAGCATTTTTATGAATGTTTTAACAAAAATTTCCATTTCAAGAATAGGTAAAATCTGATTTTATTTTTGTAAAATATCATATAAATATTAGCTTCCGCACCCGAATTTTATGATTTTTCATCATAATTTAGGTAAAAGAAAACATTGCAACAAGAAAATTGCTATTTAAAGAGTGATAGGTATTCTACAATTCAGCCAATGAAGCTTATAATATACAACGTATTCATCAAAAATAGGTAAAATTTGACTTTATTGTTGTAAAAAATTATATAAATATTTGCCTCCGCGCCCGAATTTTATAATTTTTCATCATATATTATCCATAGTATAGGTCCAAAAGCATATTTATGAATGTTTTAACAAAAATATCCATTTCAAAAATAGGTAAAATCAGACTTTATTTTTGTAAAATATCATATAAATAATTGCTTGCGCGACCGAATTTTATGATTTTTCATCATATTTTAGCTAAAAGAAAACATTGCAACAAGAAAATTGCTATTTCAAGTGTGTTAGGTATTCTAGAATCCAGCCCATGTAACTTACAATATACAACGTATTCATCAAAATTGGTAAAATCTGACTTTTTTTTGTAAAAAATCATATAAATATTTGCTTCCGCGCCTGAATTTTATAATTTTACATCATATTTTATCCACAGTATATGTCCAAAAGCATTTTTATGAATGTTATAACAAAAATATCCATTTCAAGAATAGGTAAAATCTGACTTTCTTATTGAAAAAATAATATAAATATTTGCTTCCGTGCCCGAATTTTATGATTTTTCATTATAATTTACGTAAAAGAAAACATTGCAACAAGAAAATTGCTATTTCAAGTGTGGTAGGTATTCTAGAATCCAGCCAATGAAGCTTACAATATACAATGTATTCATCAATAATAGGTAAAATCTTACTTTTTTTGTAAAAAATCATATAAATATTTGCTTCCGCGCCCGAATTTTATAATTTTTCATCATATTTTATCCACAGTATAGGTCCAAAAGCATGTTTATGAATGTTTTAACAAAAATATCCATTTTAAGAATATGTAAAATCTGACTTTATTTTTGTAAAAAAATCATATAAATATTTGCTTCCGCGCCCGAATTTTATGATTTTTCATCATAATTTAGGTAAAAGAAAACATTGCAACAAGAAAATTGCTATTTCAAGTGTGTTAGGTATTGTAGAATCCAGCCCATGTAGCTTACAATATACAACGTATTCATCAATAATAGTTAAAATCTGACTTTTTTTTGTAAAAAATCATATAAATATTTGCTTCCGCGTCCGAATTTTATAATTTTTCATCATATTTTATCCACAGTATAGGTCCAAAAGCATTTTTATGAATGTTATAACAAAAATATCCATTTCAAGAATAGGTAAAATCTGACTTTCTTTTTGAAAAAATAATATAAATATTTGCTTCCGTGCCCGAATTTTATGATTTTTCATTATAATTTACGTAAAAGAAAACATTGCAACAAGAAAATTGCTATTTCAAGTGTGGTAGGTATTCTAGAATCCAGCCCATGTAGCTTACAATATAAAATGTATTCATCAAACATAGGTAAAATCTGACTTTTTTTTTGTAAAAAATCATATAAATATTTGCTTCCGCGCCCGTATTTTATAATCTTTCATCATATTTTATCCACAGTATAGCTCCAAAAGCATGTTTATGAATATTTTAACAAAAATATCTAATTTAAGAATAGGTAATATCTGACTTTATTTTTGTAAAAAATAATATAAATATTTGCTTCCGCGCCCTAATTTTATGATTTTTCATCATATTTTAGCAAAAAGAAAACATTGCAACAAGAAAATTGCTATTTCAAGTGTGTTAGGTATTTTAGAATCCAGCCCATGTAGCTTACAATATACAACGTATTCATCAAAAATAGGTAAAATCTGACTTTTTTTTTGTAAAAAATCATATAAATATTTGTGTCCGCGCCCGAATTTTATAATTTTTCATCATATTTTATCCACAGTATAGGTCCAAATGCATGTTTATGAATGTTTTAACAAAAATATCCATTTAAATAATATTTAAAATTTGACTTTATTTTTGTAAAAAAATTATTTAAATATTTGCTTCCGCGCCTGAATTTTATGATTTTTCTTTATATTTTAGCAAAAAGAAAACATTGCAACAAGAAAATTGCTATTTTAAGTGTGTTAGGTATTCTAGAATCCAGCCCATGTAGCTTACAATATGCAACGTATTCATTAAAAACAGGTAAAATCTGACTTTTTTTTTTTGTAACAAATCATATAAATATTTGCTTCCGCGCCCAAATTCTATGATTTTTCATCATAATTTAGGTAAAAGAAAACATTGCAATAAAAAAATTGCTATTTCAAGTGTGTTAGGTATTGTAGAATCCAGCCCATGTAGCTTACAATATACAACGTATTCATCAATAATAGTTAAAATCTGACTTTTTTTTTGTAAAAAATCATATGAATATTTGCTTCCGCGTCCGAATTTTATAATTTTTCATCATATTTTATCCACAGTATAGGTCCAAATGCATGTTTATGAATGTTTTAACAAAAATATCCATTTAAATAATATTTAAAATTTGACTTTATTTTTGTAAAAAAATTATTTAAATATTTGCTTCCGCGCCTGAATTTTATGATTTTTCTTTATATTTTAGCAAAAAGAAAACATTGCAACAAGAAAATTGCTATTTTAAGTGTGTTAGGTATTCTAGAATCCAGCCCATGTAGCTTACAATATACAACGTATTCATCAAAAATAGGTAAAATCTGAATTTTTTTTTGTAAAAAATCATATAAATATTTGCTTTCGCGCCCGAGTTTTATAATTTTTCATCATATTTTATCCACAGTATAGGTCCAAAAGCATGTTTATGAATGTTTTAACAAAAATATCCATTTCAAGAATAGGTAAAATCTGACTTTATTTTTGTAAAAAATCATAAAATATTTGCTTCCGCGCCCGAATTTTATGATTTTTCATCATAATTTAGGTATAAGAAAACATTGCAACAAGAAAATTGCTATTTCAAGTGTGGTAGGTATTCTAGAATAAAGCCAATGAAGCTTACAATATACAACGTATTCATCAAAAAAAGGTAAAATCTGACTTTATTTTTGTAAAAAATTATATAAATATTTTCTTCCGCGCCCGAATTTTATAATTTTTCATCATATTTTATTCATGGTATAGGTCCAGAAGCATGTTTATGAATGTTTTAACAAAAATATCCATTTCAAAAACAGGTAAAATCTGACTTTATGTTTGTAAAAAATCATATAAATATTTGCTTCCGCGCCCGAATTTTATGATTTTTCATCATATTTTAGCTGAAAGAAAACATTGCAACAAGAAAATTGTTATTTCAAGTTTGTTAGGTATTCTAGAATCCAGCCCATGTAGATTACAATATACAACGTATTCATCAAATATAGGTAAAATCTTAATTTTTTTTTGTAAAAAATCATATAAATATTTGCTTCCGCGCCCGAATTTTATAATTTTTTATTATATTTTACCCACAGTATAGGTCCAAAAGCATGTTTATGATTGTTTTAACAAAAATATCCATTTCAAGAATAGGTAAAATCTGACTTTATTTTTGTAAAAAGTCATATAAATATTTGCTTCAGCGTCCGAATTTTATGAATTTTCATCATATTTTTGCAACAAGAAAATTGCTATTTCAAGTGTGTTAGGTATTCTAGAATCCAGCCCATGTAGCTTACAATATACAACGTGTCAATGAAAAATAGTTAAAATCTGACTTAATTTTTGTAAAAAATCATATAAATATTTGCTTTCGCGTCCGAATTTTATAATTTTTCATCATATTTTATCCACAGTTTAGTTCCAAAAGCATGTTTATGAATGTTTTAACAAAAATATCCATTTCAAGAATACGTAAAATCTGACATAATTTTTGTAAAAAATTATATAAATATTTGCTTCCGCGCCCGAATTTTATGATTTTTCATCATAATTTAGGTAAAAGAAAACATTGCAACAAGAAAATTGCTATTTTAAGTGTGGTAGGTATTCTAGAATCCAGCCAATGAAGCTTACAATATACAACGTATTCATAAAAAATTGGTAAAATCTGACTTTATTTTTGTAAAAAATCATATAAATATTTCCTTCTGCGCCCGAATTTTATAATTTTTCATCATATTTTATCCACAGTATAGGTCCAAAAGCATGTTTATGAATGTTTTAACAAAAAGGTAAAATCTGACTTTATTTTTGTAAAAAATGACATAAATATTTGCTTCCGCGCTCGAATTTTATAATTTTTCACCATAATTTAGGTAAAAGAAAACATTGCAACAAGAAAATTGCTATTTCAAGTGTGGTAGGTATTCTAGAATCCAGCCAATGAAGCTTAAAATATACAACGTATTCATCAAAAATATGTAAAATCTGACTTTATTCTTGTAAAAATTTATATAAATATTTGCTTCCGCGCCCGAATTTTATAATTTTTCATCATATTTCATCCATAGTATAGGTCCAAAAGCATGTTTATGAATGTTTTAACAAAAATATCCATTCCAAAAAAAGGTAAAATCTGACTTTATTTTTGTAAAAAATCATATAAATATTTGCTTCCGCGCCCGAATTTTATGATTTTTCATCTTATTTTAGCTAAAAGAAAACATTGCAACAAGAAAATTGCTATTTCAAGTGAATTAGCTATTCTAGAATCCAGCACATGTAGCTTACAATATACAACGTATGCATTAAAAATAGGTAAAATCTGAATTTTTTTTTGTAAAAAATCATATAAATATTTGCTTCCGCGCACGAATTTTATAATTTTTCATCATATTTTACCCACAGTATAGGTCCAAAAGCATGTTTATGAATGTTTTAACAAAAATATCCATTTCAAGGATAGGTAAAATCTGACTTTATTTTTGTAAAAAATCATATAAATATTTGCTTCCGCGCCCGAATTTTATGATTTTTCATCATACTTTAGCAAAAAGAAAACATTGCAACAAGAAAATTGCTATTTCAAGTGTGTTAGGTATTCTAGAATCCAGCCCATGTAGCTTACAATATGCAACGTATTCATTAAAAACAGGTAAAATCTGACTTTTTTTTTGTAACAAATCATATAAATATTTGCTTCCGCGCCCGAATTTTATAATTTTTTATCATATTTTATACACAGTATAGGTCAAAAGCATTTTTATGAATGTTTTAACAAAAATATCCATTTCAAGAATAGGTAAAATCTGACTTTATTTTTGTAAAAAATTATATAAATATTTGCTTCCGCGCCCGACTTTTATAATTTTTCATCATATTTTATTCACAGTATAGGTCCAAAAGAATGTTTATGAATGTTTTAACGAAAATATCCATTTCAAGAATAGGTAAAATCTGACTTTATTTTTGTAAAAAATCATATATATATATATATATATATATATATATATATATATATATATATATATATATATATATATATATTTACTTCCGTGCCCGAATTTTATGATTTTTCATCATATTTTAGCTAAAAGGAAACATTGCAACAAGAAAATTGCTATATCAAGTGTGTTAGGTATTGTAGAATCCAGCCCATGTAGCTTACAATATACAACGTATTCATCAATAATAGGTAAAATCTGACTTAACACAAAAATCCATTTCAAGAATAAGTAAAATCTGACTTTATTTTTGTAAAAAATGATATAAATATTTGCTTCCGCGCCCGAATTTTATGATTTTTCATCATATTTTAGCTGAAAGAAAACATTGCAACAAGAAAATTGCTATTTCAAGTGTGCTATGTATTCTAGAATCCAGCCCATGTAGCTTACAATATACAACGTATTCATCAAAAATAGGTAAAATCTTAATTTTTTTTTGTAAAAAATCATATAAATATTTGCTTCCGCGCCCGAATTTTATAATTTTTCATTATATTTTACCCACATTATAGGTCCAAAAGCATGTTTATGATTGTTTTAACAAAAATATCCATTTCAAGAATAGGTAAAATCTGACTTTATTTTTGCAAATAGTCATATAAATATTTGCTTCCGCGCCCAAATTCTATAATTTTTCATCATAATTTAGGTAAAAGAAAACATTGCAACAAGAAAATTGCTATTTCAAGTGTGTTAGGTATTGTAGAATCCAGCCCATGTAGCTTACAATATACAACGTATTCATCAATAATAGTTAAAATCTGACTTTTTTTTGTAAAAAATCATATAAATATTTGCTTCCGCGGCCGAATTTTATAATTTTTCATCATATTTTATCCACAGTATAGGTCCAACAGCATGTTTATGAATGTTTTAACAAAAATATCCATTTCAAAAATAGGTAAAATTTGACTTTATTTTTGTAAAAAAATCATATAAATATTTGCTTCCGCGCCCGAATTTTATGATTTTTCTTTATATTTTAGCAAAAAGAAAACATTGCAACATGAAAATTGCTATTTTAAGTGTGTTAGGTATTCTAGAATCCAGCCCATGTAGCTAACAATATACAACGTATTCATCAAAAATAGGTAAAATCTGAATTTTTTTTTGTAAAAAATTATATAAATATTTGCTTTCGCGCCCGAGTTTTATAATTTTTCATCATATTTTATCCACAGTATAGGTCCAAAAGCATGTTTATGAATGTTTTAACAAAAATATCCATTTCAAGAATAGGTAAAATCTGACTTTATTTTTGTAAAAAATCATAAAATATTTGCTTCCGCGCCCAAATTTTATGATTTTTCATCATAATTTAGGTATAAGAAAACATTGCAACAAGAAAATTGCTATTTCAAGTGTGGTAGGTATTCTAGAATCCAGCCCATGTAGCTTACAATATACAACGTATTCATCAAAAATAGGTAAAATCTGACTTTTTTTTTGTAAAAAATCATATAAATATTTGCTTCCGAGCCCGAATATTATAATTTTTCATTATATTTTATCCACAATATAGGTCCAAAAGCATGTTTATTAATGTTTTAACAAAAATATCCATTTCAAGAATAGGTAAAATCTGACTTTATTTTTGTAAAAAATCATATACATTTGCTTCCGCGCCCGAATTTTATGATTTTTCACCATAATTTAGGTAAAAGAAAACATTGCAACAAGAAAATTGCTATTTCAAGTGTGGTAGGTATTCTAGAATCCAGCCATTGAAACTTACAATATACAACGTATTCATCAAAAATAGGTAAAATCTGACTTTATTTTCGTAAAAATTATATAAATATTTGCTTCCGCGCTCGAATTTTATAATTTTTCATCATATTTTATCCATAGTATTGGTCCAAAAGCATGTTTATGAATGTTTTAACAAAAATATCCATTTCAAAAATAGATAAAATTTGACAATATTTTTGTAAAAAATCATATAAATATTTGCTTCCACGCCCGAATTTTGTGATTTTTCATCATATTTTAGCCAAAAGAAAACATTGCAACAAGAAAATTGCTATTACAAGTGTGTTAGGTATTGTAGAATCCAGCCCATGTAGCTTACAATATACAACGTATTCATCAAAAATAGGTAAAATCTGACTTTTTTTTTAAATCATAAATATTTGCTTCCGCGCCCGAATTTTATAATTTTTCATTATATTTTACCCACAGTATAGGTCTAAAAGCATGTTTATGAATGTTTTATTAAAAATATCCATGTCAAGAATAGGTAAAATCTGACTTTATTTTTGAAAAAAATCATATAAATATTTGCTTCCGCGCCCGAACTTTATGATTTTTCAACATAATTTAAGTAAAAGAAAACATTACAACAAGAAAATTGCTATTTCAAGTGTGGTAGGTATTCTAGAATACAGCCAATGAAGCTTACAATATACAACGTATTCATCAAAAACAGGTAAAATCTGACTTTATTTTTGAAAAAAATTATATTAATATTTGCTTCCGCGCCCGAATTTTATGATTTTTCATCATAATTTAGGTAAAAGTAAACATTGCAACAAGAAAATTGCTATTTCAAGTGTGGTAGGTATTCTACAATCCAGCCAATGAAGCTTACAATATACATTGTATTCATCAAAAATAGGTAAAATCTGACTTTATTTTTATTAAAAATTATATAAATATTTGCTTCCGCGCTAGAATTTTTAAATTTTTCATCATATTTTATCCATAGTATAGGTCCAAAAGCATGTTTATGAATGTTTTAACAAAAATATCCATTTCAAGAATAGGTAAAATCTGACTTTATTTTTGTAAAAAATCATATAAATATTTGCTTCCACGCCCGAATTTTAAAATTTTTCATCATATTTTATCCATAGTATAGGTCCAAAAGAATGTTTATGAATGTTTTAACAAAAATATCTATTTCAAAACAGGTAAAATCTGACTTAATTTTTGTAAAAAAACATAAAAATATTTGCTTCCGCGACCGAATATTATGATTTTTCATCATATTTTAGCTAAAAGAAAACATTGCATCAAGAAAATTGCTATTTCAAGTGTGTTAGGTATTCTAGAATCCAGCCCATGTAGCTTACAATATACAACGTATTCATCAAAAATAGGTAAAATCTGACATTTTTTTTGTAAAAAACCATATAAATATTTGCTTCCGCGCCCGAATTTTATAATTTTTCATCATATTTTAACCACAGTATAGGTCCAAAAGCATGTTTATGAATGTTTTAACAAAAATATCTATTTCAAGAATAGGTAAAATCTGAATTTATTTTTGTAAAAAATCATATAAATATTTGCTTCCGCGCCCGAATATTATGATTTTTCATCATATTTTATCCATAGTATAGGTCCAAAAGCATGTTTATGAATGTTTTAACAAAAATATCCCTTTCAAAAATAGTTAAAATCAGACTTTATTTTTGTAAAAAATCATATAAATATTTGCTTCCGCGCCCAAATTTTATGATTTATTCATCATATTTTAGCTAAAAGAAAACATTGCAACAAGAAAAATGCTATTTCAAGCGTGTTAGTTATTCTAGAATCCAGCCCATGTAGCTTACAATATACAACGTATTCATCAAAAATAGGTAAAATCTGACTTTATTTTTGTAAAAAATGATATAAATATTTGCTTTCGCGTCCGAATTTTATAATTTTTCATCATATTTTATCCACAGAGGTCCAAAAGCATGTTTATGAATGTTTTAACAAAAATATTCATTTCAAGAATAGGTAAAATCTGACTTTATTTTTGTAAAAAATCATATAAATATTTGCTTCCGCGCCCGAATATAATAATTTTTCATCATAATTATGTAAAAGAAAACATTGCAACAAGAAAATTGCTATTTCAAGTGTGGTATGTATAATAGAATCCAGCCAATGAGGCTTACAATATACAATGTATTCATCAAAAATAGGTAAAATTTTACTTTATTTTTGTAAAAAATTATATTAATATTTGCCTCCGCGCCCGAATTTTATAATTTTTCATCATATTTTAGCCATAGTATAGGTCCAAAAGCATGTTTATGAATGTTTTAACAAAAATATCCATTTCAAGAATAGGTAAAATCTGACTTTATTTTTGTAAAAAATCATATAAATATTTACTTCCACGCCCGAATTTTATAATTTTTCATCATATTTTATCCGTAGTATAGGTCCAAAAGAATGTTTATGAATGTTTTAACAAAAATATCTATTTCAAAAACAGGTAAAATCTGCCTTCATTTTTGTAAAAAATCATATAAATATTTGCTTCCACGCCCGAATTTTATAATTTTTCATCATATTTTATCCATAGTATAGGTCCAAAAGAATGTTTATGAATGTTTTAACAAAAATATCTATTTCAAAAACAGGTAAAATCTGACTTTATTTTTGTAAAAAATCATATAAATATTTGCTTCCGCGCCCGAATATTATGATTTTTCGTCATATATTAGCTAAAAGAAAACATTGCAACAAGAA
The DNA here is from genome assembly GCA_035578165.1 of Stenolophus ochropezus. Classification (NCBI taxonomy): domain Eukaryota; kingdom Metazoa; phylum Arthropoda; class Insecta; order Coleoptera; family Carabidae; genus Stenolophus; species Stenolophus ochropezus. The sequence goes on along the minus strand of JAQOWZ010000076.1, from coordinate 796,301 downwards.
AATTGCTATTTCAAGTGTGTTAGACTCTGAGATAGCGCGTCCATGTAGCTTACAATATACAACGTATTCATCAAAAATAGGTAAAATCTGACATTTTTTTTGTAAAAAATTATATAAATATTTGCTTCCGCGCCCGAATTTTATAATTTTTCATCATATTTTAGCTAAAAGAAAACATTGCAACAAGAAAAATGCTATTTAAAGTGTGTTAGGTATTCTAGAATCCAGCCCATGTAGCTAACAATATACAACGTATTCATCAAAAATAGGTAAAATCTGAATTTATTTTTAAAAAAATGATATAAATATTTGGTTCAGCGTCCGAATTTTATAATTTTTCATCATATTTTATCCACAGTATAGGTTCAAAAGCATGTTTATGAATGTTTTAACAACAATATCCATTTCAAGAATAGGTAAAATCTGACTTTATTTTTGTAAAAAATCATATAAATATTTGCTTCCGCGCCCGAATTTTATGATTTTTCATCATAATTATGTAAAAGAAAACATTGCAACAAGAAAATTGCTATTTCAAGTGTGTTAGGTATTCTAGAATCCAGCCCATGTAGCTTACAATATATAACGTATTCATCAAAAATAGGTAAAATCTGACTTTTTTTTTTGTAAAAAATCATATAAATATTTGCTTCCGAGCCCGAATATTATAATTTTTCATTATATTTTATCCACAATATAGGTCCAAAAGCATGTTTATGAATGTTTTAACAAAAATATCCATTTCAAGAATAGGTAAAATCTGACTTTATTTTTGTAAAAAATCATATACATTTGCTTCCGCGCCCGAATTTTATGATTTTTCATCATAATTTAGGTAAAAGAAAACATTGCAACAAGAAAATTGCTATTTCAAGTGTGGTAGGTATTCTAGAATCCAGCCATTGAAACTTACAATATACAACGTATTCATGAAAAATATGTAAAATCTGACTTTATTTTCGTAAAAATTATATAAATATTTGCTTCCGCGCTCGAATTTTATAATTTTTCATCATATTTTATCCATAGTATTGGTCCAAAAGCATGTTTATGAATGTTTTAACAAAAATATCCATTTCAAAAATAGGTAAAATCTGACAATATTTTTGTAAAAAATCATATAAATATTTGCTTCCACGCCCGAATTTTGTGATTTTTCATCATATTTTAGCCAAAAGAAAACATTGCAACAAGAAAATTGCTATTACAAGTGTGTTAGGTATTGTAGAATCCAGCCCATGTAGCTTACAATATACAACGTATTCATAAAAAATAGGTAAAATCTGACTTTTTTTGTAAAAAATCATATAAAAATTTGATTCCGCGCCCGAATTTTATAATTTTTCATCATATTTTATCCACAGTATAGGTCCAAAATAATGTTTATAAATGTTTTAACAAAAATATCCATTTCAAGAATAGGTAAAATCTGACTTTTTTTTGTAAAAAATCATAAAAATATTTGTGTCCGCGCTCGAATTCTATGATTTTTCATCATAATTTAGGTAAAATCAAACATTGCAACAAGAAAATTGCTATTTTATGTGTGGCATGTATTCTAGAATCCAGCCCATGTAGCTTTCAATATACAACGTATTCATCAAAAATAAATTATTCGGGCGCGGAAACAAATATTTATATAAATTTTTACAAAAATATAGTCAGATTTTACCTATTCTTGAAATGGATATTTTTGTTAAAACATTCATAAACATACTTTTGGACCTATACTGTGGATAAAATATGATGAGAAATTATAAAATTCGGGCGCCAAAGCAAATATTTATATGATTTCTTACAAAACAAAGGTCAGATTTTACCTATTTCTGACGAATACGTTGTATATTGTAAGCTTCATTGGCTGGATTCTAGAATACCTACCACACTTGAAATAGCAATTTTCTTGTTGCAATGTTTTCTTTTACCTAAATTATGTTGAAAAATCATAAAATTCGGGTACGGAAGCAAATATTTATATGATTTTTTACCAAAATAATGTCAGATTTTACCTATTCTTGAAATGGATATTTTTGTTCAAACATTCATAAACATGCTTTTGGACCTATACTATGGATAAAATATGATGAAAAATTATAAAATTCGGGCGCGGAGGCAATTATTTATATAATTTTTTTCAAAAATAAAGTCAGATTTTACCTATTTTTGATGAATTCGTTGTATATTGTAAGCTTCATAGGCTGGATTCTAGAATACCTAACACACTTGAAATAGCAATTTTCTTGTTGCAATGTTTTCTTTTAGCGAAAATAAGATGAAAAATCATAAAATTCGGGCGCGGAAGCAAATATTTATATGATTTTTTACAAAAATAAGGTCAGATTTTACCTATTATTGAAATGGATATTTTTGTTAAACCATTCATAAACATGCTTTTGGACCTATTCTGTGGATAAAATATGATGAAAAATTATAAAATTCGGGCGCGGAAGCAAATATTTATATAATTTTTCACAAAAAAAAAGTCAGATTTTACCTATTTTTGATGAATACGTTGTATATTGTAAGCTACATGGGCTGGATTCTAGAATACCTAACACACTTGAAATAGCAATTTTTTTTGTTGCAATGTTTTCTTTTACCTAAATTATGATGAAAAATCATAAAATTCGGGCGAAGAAGCAAATATTTATATGATTTTTTCAAAAATAATGTTAGATTTTACCTATTCTTGAAATGGATATTTTTGTTAAAACATTCATAAACATGCTTTTGAACCTATACTGTGAATAAAATATTATGAAAAATTATAAAATTCGGGCGCGTAAGAAAATATTTATATGATTTTTTACAAAAATATTGTAAGATTTTACTTATTTTTGAATTGGATATTTTTGTTAAAACATTCATAAACATGCTTTTGGACCTATACTATGAATAAAATATGTTGAAAAATTATAAAATTCGGGCGAGGAAGCAAATATTTACATAATTTTTTATTAAAATAAAGTCAGATTTTACCTATTTTTGATGAATACGTTGTATATTGTAAGCTTCATTGGCTGGATTCTAGAATACATACCACACTTGAAATAGCAATTTTCTTGTTGCAATGTTTTCTTTTTCCTAAATTATGATAAAAAATCATAAAATTCGGGCGCGGAAGCAAATATTTATATGATTTTTTATAAAAATAAAGTCAGATTTAACCTATTCTTGAAATGGATATTTTTGTTAAAACATTCATAAACATGCTTTTGGACCTATACTGTGGATAAAATATGATAAAAAATTATAAAATTCGGGCGCGGAAGCAAATATTTATATGATTTTTTACAAAACAAAGTCAGATTTTACCTATTTTTGATGAATACGTTGTATATTGTAAGCTACATTGGCTGGATTCTAGAATACCTAACACACTTGAAATAGAAATTTTCTTGTTGCAATGTTTTCTTTTAGCTAAAATATGATAAAAAATCAGATAATTCGGGCGCAGAAGCAAATATTTATATAATTTTTTACAAATATAAAGTCAGATTTTACCTATTCTTGAAATGGATATTTTTGTAAAAACATTCATAAACATGCTTTTGGACCTATACTGTGGATAAAATATGATGAAGAATTATAAAATTCGGGCGCGGAAGCAAATATTTATATGATTTCTTACAAAAAAAAGTCAGATTTTACCTGTTTTTGATGAATCGTTGTATATTGTAAGCTACATGGGCTGGATTCTAGAATACCTAACATACTTGAAATAACAATTTTCTTGTTGCAATGTTTTCTTTTACCTAAATTATGATGAAAAATCTAAAAATTTGGGCGCGGAAGCAAATATTTATGAATTTTTAAAAAATAAAGTCAAATTTTACCTATTCTTGAAATGGATATTTTTGTTAAAACATTCATAAACAAGCTTTTGGACCTATACTGTGGATAAAATATGATGAAAATTTATAAAATTCGGGCGCGGAAGCAAATATTTATATGATTTTTTACAAAAAAAAATAAAGTCAGATTTTACCTATTTTTGATGAATACGTTGTATATTGTAAGCTACATGGGCTGGATTCTTAGAATACCTAACATACTTAAAATAGCAATTTTCTTGTTGCAATGTTTTCTTTTAGCTAAAATATTATGAAAATTTATCAAATTCGGGCGCGGAAGCAAATATTTATATGATTCTTTACAAAAATAAAGTCAGATTTTATCTATTTTTGAAATGGATATTTTTGTTAAAACATTCATAAACATGCTTTTGGACCTATACTATGGATAAAATATGATGAAAAATTATAAAATTCGGGCGCGGAAGCAAATATTTACATAATATTTTACTAAAATAAAGTCAGATTTTACCTATTTTTGATGAATACGTTGTATATTGTAAGCTACATGTGCTGGATTCTAGAATACCTAACACACTTAAAATAGCAATTTTCTTGTTGCAATGTTTTCTTTTAGCTAAAATTGATAAAAAATCATAAAATTCGGGCGCGGAAGCAAATATTTTCATGATTTTTTACAAAAATAAAGTCAGATTTTACCTATTTTTGAAATGGATATTTTTGTTAAAACATTCATAAACATACTTTTGGACCTATACTTTGAATAAAATATGATAAAAAATTATAAAATTCGGGCGCGAAAGCAAATATTTATATAATTTTTTACAAAAATAAAGTCAGATTTTAACTATTTTTGATGAATACGTTGGATATTGAAAGCTTCATTGGCTGGATTCTAGAATACCTACCACACTTGAAAAAGCAATTTTCTTGTTGCAATGTTTTCTTTTACCTAAATTATGATGAAAAATCATAAATTTCGAGTGCGGAATCAAATATTTATATGATTTTTTACAATAATAAAGTCAAATTTTACCTATTCTTGAAATGGATATTTTTGTTAAAACATTCATAAACATGCTTTTGGACCTATACTGTGGATAAAACATGATGAAAAATTATAAAATTTGGGCGCGGAAGCAAATATTTATATGATTTTTTACAAAAAAAAGTCAGATTTTACCTATTTTTGATGAATACGTTGTATATTGTAAGCTACATGGGCTGGATTCTAGAATACCTGACACACTTGAAATAGCAATTTTCTCATTACAATGTTTTCTTTTAGCTAAAATATAATGAAAAATCATAAAAGTCGAGCGCGGAAGAAAATATTTATATGAGTTTTTACAAAAATAAAGTCAGATTTTACCTATTTTTGAAATGGATATTTTTGTTAAAACTTTCATAGACATGCTTTTGGACCTATACTGTGGATAAAACATGATAAAAAATTATAAAATTCGGGCGCGGAAGCAAATATTTATATAATTTTTAAAAAAATAAAGTCAGCTTTTACCTATTTTTGATGAATACGTTGTATATTGTAAGCTTCATTGGCTGGATGCTAGAATACCTACCACACTTGAAATAGCAATTTTCTTGTTGCAATGTTTTCTTTTACCTAAATTATGATGAAAAATCTTTAAATTCGGGCGCGGAAGCAAATATTTATATGATTTCTTACAAAAATAAAGTCAGATTTTACCTATTCTTGAAATGGATATTTTTGTTAAAACATTCATAAACATGCTTTTGGACCTATACTGTGGATAAAATATGATGAAAAATTATAAAATTCGGGCGCGGAAGCAAATATTTATATAATTTTTTATAAAATTAGTCAGATTTTGCCTATTTTTGATGAATACTTTGTATATTGTAAGCTTCATCGGCTGGATTCTAGAATACCTACCACACTTGAAATAGCAATTTTCTTGTTGCAATGTTTTCTTTTACCTAAATTATGATAAAAAATTATAAAATTCGGGCGCGGAAGCAAATATTCATATGATTTTTTACAAAAATAATGTCAGATTTTACCTATTCTTGAAATTGATATTTTTGTTTAAACATTCATAAACATGCTTTTGGACCTATACTGTGGATAAAATATGAAGAAAAATTATAGAATTCGGGCGCGGAAGGAAATATTTATAAGATTTTTTACAAAAAAAAGTCAGATTTTACCTATTTTTGATAAATACGTTGTATATTGTAAGCTACATGGGCTGGATTCTAGAATACCTACCACACTTGAAATAGCAATTTTCTTGTAGCAATGTTTTCTTTTAGCTAAAATATGATAAAAAATAATAAAATTCGGGCGCGGAAGCATATATTTTTATGATTTTTTACAAAAATAAAGTCAGATTTTTCCTACTTTTGAAATGGATATTTTTGTTAAAACATTCATAAACATGCTTTTGAACCTATACTGTGGATAAAATATGATGAAAAATTATAAAATTCGGGCGCGGAAGCAAATATTTATATGATTTTTTTACAAAAAAAAAAATCAGATTTTACTTATTTTTGATGAATAATTTGTATATTGTAAGCTACATTGGCTGGATTCTAGAATACCTAACACACTTGAAATAGCAATTTTCTCATTGCAATGTTTTAATTTAGCTAAAATATGATGAAAAATCATAAAAGTCGGGCGCGGAAGCAAATATTTATATGAGTTTTTACAAAAATAAAGTCAGATTTTACCTATTTTTGAAATGGATATTTTTGTTAAAACTTTCATAAACATGCTTTTGTACCTATACTATGGATAAAATATTATAAAAAATTATAAAATTCGGGCGCGGAAGCAAATATTTATATAATTTTTTTCAAAAATAAAGTCAGCTTTTACCTATTTTTGATGAATACGTTGTATATTGTAAGCTTCATTGGCTGGATTCTAGAATACCTACCACACTTGAAATAGCAATTTTCTTGTTGCAATGTTTTCTTTTACCTAAATTATGATGAAAAATCATAAATTTCGGGTGCGGAAGCAAATATTTATATAATTTTTTACAAAAATAAAGAAAGATTTTACCTATTCTTGAAATGGATATTTTTGTTAAAACATTCATAAACATGCTTTTGGACCTATACTGTGGATAAAATATGATGAAAAATTATAAAATTTGGGCGCGGAAGCTAATATTTATATGATTTTTTACAAAAAAAAGTCAGATTTTACCTATTTTTGATGAATACGTTGTATATTGTAAGCCACATGGGCTAAATTCTAGAATACCTACCACACTTGAAATAGCAATTTTCTTGTAGCAAGGTTTTCTTTTAGCTAAAATATGATAAAAAATCATAAAATTCGTGCGCGGAAGCAAATATTTTTATGATTTTTTACAAAAATAAAGTCAGATTTTTCCTTCTTTTGAAATGGATATTTTTGTTAAAACATTCATAAACATGCTTTTGGACCTATACTATGGATAAAATATGATGAAAAATTATAAAATTCGGGCGCGGAAGCAAATATTTATATAATTTTTTACAAAAATAAAGTCAGATTTTTCCTATTTTTGATGAATACCTTGTATATTGTAAGCTTCATTGGCTGGATTCTAGAATAACTACCACACTTTAAATAGCAATTTTCTTGTTGCAATGTTTTCTTTTACCTAAATTATGATGAAAAACCATAAAATTCGGGCGCGGAAGCATATATTTATATGATTTTTTACAAAAATAAAGTCAGATATTACCTATTCTTGAAATGGATATTTTTGTTAAAACATTCATAAACATGCTTTTGAAGCCATACTGTGGATAAAATATGATGAAAAATTATAAAATTCGGGCGCGGAAGCGAATATTTATATGATTTTTTATAAAAAAAAGTCAGATTTTACATATTTTGATGAATACGTTGTATATTGTAATCTACATGGGCTGGATTCTAGAATACCTAACACACTTGAAATAGCAATTTTCTTGTTGCAATGTTTCCTTTTAGCTAAAATTGATGAAAAATCATAAAACTCGGGCGCGGAAGCAAATATTTATATGATTTTTTACAAAAATAAACTCAGATATGACTTATTCTTGAAATGGATATTTTTGTTAAAACATTCATAAACATGCTTTTGGACCTATACTGTGGATAAAATATGATGAAAAATTATAAAATTCGGGCGCGGAAGCAAATATTTATATAATTTTTTACAAAAATAAAGTCAGATTTTACCTATTTTTGATGAATACGTTGTATATTGTAAGCTACATGGGCTGGATTCTAGAATACCTAACACACTTGAAATAGCAAATTTCTTGTTGCAATGATTTCTTTTAGCTAAAATTGATGAAAAATCATAAAATTCGGGCGCGGAAGCAAATATTTTTATGATTTTTTACAAAAATAAAGTCAGATTTTACCTATTTTTGAAATGGACATTTATGTTAAAACATTCATAAACATGCTTTTGGACCTATACTATGGATAAAATATGATAAAAAATTATAAAATTCGGGCGCGGAAGCAAATATTTATATAATTTTTTGCAAAAATAAAGTCAGCCTTTACCTATTTTTGAAGAATACGTTGTATATTGTAAGCTACATGGGCTGGATTCTAGAATACCTACCACACTTGAAATAGCAATTTTCTTGTTGCAATGTTTTCTTTTACCTAAATTATGATGAAAAATCATAAAATTCGTGCGCGGAAGCAAATATTTATATGATATTTTACAAAAAAAAAGTCAGATTTTACCTATTTCTGAAGAATACGTTGTATATTGTAAGTTACATGGGCTGGATTCTAGAATACCTAACACACTTGAAATAGCAATTTTCTTGTTGCAATGTTTTCTTTTAGTTAAATTAATGAAAAACCATATAATTCGGGCGCGGAAGCAAATATTTTTATGATTTTTTACAAAAATAAAGTCAGATTTTACCTATTCTTGAAATGGATATTTTTGTTAAAACATTCATTAACATGCTTTTGGACCTATACTGTGGATAAAATTAGATGAAAAATTATAAAATTCGGGCGCGGAAGCAAATATTTATATGATTTTTTACAAAAAAAAGTCAGATTTCACTTATTTTTGATGAATACGTTCTATATTGTAAGCTACATGGGCTGGATTCTAGAATACCCAACATACTTAAAATAGCAATTTTCTTGTTGCAATGTTTTCTTTTAGTTAAATTAATGAAAAACCATATAATTCGGGCGCGGAAGCAAATATTTTTATGATTTTTTTCCAAAAATAAAGTCAGATTTTACCTATTTTTAAATGGATATTTTTGGTAAAACATTCATAAACATGCTTTTGGAGCTATACTATGGATAAAATATGATAAAAAATTATAAAATTCGGGCGCGGAAGCAAATATTTATATAATTTTTTACAAAAATAAAGTCAGATTTTACCTATTCTTGAAATGGATATTTTTGATGAATACGTTGTATATTGTAAGCTTCATTGGCTGGATTCTACAATACCTACCACACTTGAAATAGCAATTTTCTTTTTGCAATGTTTTCTTTTACCTAAATTATGATGAAAAATCATAAAATTCAGGCACGGAAGCAAATATTTATATGATTTTTTACAAAAATAAAGTCAGATTTTACCTATTCTTAAAATGGATATTTTTGTTAAAACATTCATATTCATCCTTTAGGATCTATACTATGGATAATTTAAGCATTGGACATGCAAAAGTGGCCATAACATGATCCTAATCAGATAATAAATATTCAATTATTGGGTTGTCATTTTAATGAATACGTTGTATATTAGAAGATAATGGAGGCGGTTTTGAAAGGTAGGCTTCCTTTGTCCGAGGGGGGCGGTGTGGGTAGATTTATTAGGGTTGCTACTTGTATGACATTTATTAGCTTTTTGGCTTTTTGTTGCCAGGTGTTTCTTTTGTTATGTATGAATCTTTTGATTTGGCTTCAAGTATTCTGGAAGTGGTTAGGGGTTGATTAATTTGAGTTTGCAGGTGTGTGAAATTTATGAGTTTTATGGACGTGAGAAAAAATTTTCTTTGTAAATTTTTATTTAGAGGATCCCTTACCGCCAGGTAGAGATCTCTGTCGCTTAGTCAAATTTATTACTGGGAATTTTTATATTTGTTCGTACGTTGACAATTCTCTGGGTTATTGTTACTGTATGAGTAGATTGTTGTTATTTTTTATTTATTATTATTATATTTTTTACAAAAATAAAGTCAGATTTTACCTATTTTTGAAATGGATATTTTTGTTAAAACTTTCATAAACATGCTTTTGTACCTATACTATGGATAAAATATTATAAAAAATTATAAAATTCGGGCGCGGAAGCAAATATTTATATAATTTTTTTCAAAAATAAAGTCAGCTTTTACCTATTTTTGATGAATACGTTGTATATTGTAAGCTTCATTGGCTGGATTCTAGAATACCTACCACACTTGAAATAGCAATTTTCTTGTTGCAATGTTTTCTTTTACCTAAATTATGATGAAAAATCATAAATTTCGGGTGCGGAAGCAAATATTTATATAATTTTTTACAAAAATAAAGAAAGATTTTACCTATTCTTGAAATGGATATTTTTGTTAAAACATTCATAAACATGCTTTTGGACCTATACTGTGGATAAAATATGATGAAAAATTATAAAATTTGGGCGCGGAAGCTAATATTTATATGATTTTTTACAAAAAAAAGTCAGATTTTACCTATTTTTGATGAATACGTTGTATATTGTAAGCCACATGGGCTAAATTCTAGAATACCTACCACACTTGAAATAGCAATTTTCTTGTAGCAAGGTTTTCTTTTAGCTAAAATATGATAAAAAATCATAAAATTCGTGCGCGGAAGCAAATATTTTTATGATTTTTTACAAAAATAAAGTCAGATTTTTCCTTCTTTTGAAATGGATATTTTTGTTAAAACATTCATAAACATGCTTTTGGACCTATACTATGGATAAAATATGATGAAAAATTATAAAATTCGGGCGCGGAAGCAAATATTTATATAATTTTTTACAAAAATAAAGTCAGATTTTTCCTATTTTTGATGAATACCTTGTATATTGTAAGCTTCATTGGCTGGATTCTAGAATAACTACCACACTTTAAATAGCAATTTTCTTGTTGCAATGTTTTCTTTTACCTAAATTATGATGAAAAACCATAAAATTCGGGCGCGGAAGCATATATTTATATGATTTTTTACAAAAATAAAGTCAGATATTACCTATTCTTGAAATGGATATTTTTGTTAAAACATTCATAAACATGCTTTTGAAGCCATACTGTGGATAAAATATGATGAAAAATTATAAAATTCGGGCGCGGAAGCGAATATTTATATGATTTTTTATAAAAAAAAGTCAGATTTTACATATTTTGATGAATACGTTGTATATTGTAATCTACATGGGCTGGATTCTAGAATACCTAACACACTTGAAATAGCAATTTTCTTGTTGCAATGTTTCCTTTTAGCTAAAATTGATGAAAAATCATAAAACTCGGGCGCGGAAGCAAATATTTATATGATTTTTTACAAAAATAAACTCAGATATGACTTATTCTTGAAATGGATATTTTTGTTAAAACATTCATAAACATGCTTTTGGACCTATACTGTGGATAAAATATGATGAAAAATTATAAAATTCGGGCGCGGAAGCAAATATTTATATAATTTTTTACAAAAATAAAGTCAGATTTTACCTATTTTTGATGAATACGTTGTATATTGTAAGCTACATGGGCTGGATTCTAGAATACCTAACACACTTGAAATAGCAAATTTCTTGTTGCAATGATTTCTTTTAGCTAAAATTGATGAAAAATCATAAAATTCGGGCGCGGAAGCAAATATTTTTATGATTTTTTACAAAAATAAAGTCAGATTTTACCTATTTTTGAAATGGACATTTATGTTAAAACATTCATAAACATGCTTTTGGACCTATACTATGGATAAAATATGATAAAAAATTATAAAATTCGGGCGCGGAAGCAAATATTTATATAATTTTTTGCAAAAATAAAGTCAGCCTTTACCTATTTTTGAAGAATACGTTGTATATTGTAAGCTACATGGGCTGGATTCTAGAATACCTACCACACTTGAAATAGCAATTTTCTTGTTGCAATGTTTTCTTTTACCTAAATTATGATGAAAAATCATAAAATTCGTGCGCGGAAGCAAATATTTATATGATATTTTACAAAAAAAAAGTCAGATTTTACCTATTTCTGAAGAATACGTTGTATATTGTAAGTTACATGGGCTGGATTCTAGAATACCTAACACACTTGAAATAGCAATTTTCTTGTTGCAATGTTTTCTTTTAGTTAAATTAATGAAAAACCATATAATTCGGGCGCGGAAGCAAATATTTTTATGATTTTTTACAAAAATAAAGTCAGATTTTACCTATTCTTGAAATGGATATTTTTGTTAAAACATTCATTAACATGCTTTTGGACCTATACTGTGGATAAAATTAGATGAAAAATTATAAAATTCGGGCGCGGAAGCAAATATTTATATGATTTTTTACAAAAAAAAGTCAGATTTCACTTATTTTTGATGAATACGTTCTATATTGTAAGCTACATGGGCTGGATTCTAGAATACCCAACATACTTAAAATAGCAATTTTCTTGTTGCAATGTTTTCTTTTAGTTAAATTAATGAAAAACCATATAATTCGGGCGCGGAAGCAAATATTTTTATGATTTTTTTCCAAAAATAAAGTCAGATTTTACCTATTTTTAAATGGATATTTTTGGTAAAACATTCATAAACATGCTTTTGGAGCTATACTATGGATAAAATATGATAAAAAATTATAAAATTCGGGCGCGGAAGCAAATATTTATATAATTTTTTACAAAAATAAAGTCAGATTTTACCTATTCTTGAAATGGATATTTTTGATGAATACGTTGTATATTGTAAGCTTCATTGGCTGGATTCTACAATACCTACCACACTTGAAATAGCAATTTTCTTTTTGCAATGTTTTCTTTTACCTAAATTATGATGAAAAATCATAAAATTCAGGCACGGAAGCAAATATTTATATGATTTTTTACAAAAATAAAGTCAGATTTTACCTATTCTTAAAATGGATATTTTTGTTAAAACATTCATATTCATCCTTTAGGATCTATACTATGGATAATTTAAGCATTGGACATGCAAAAGTGGCCATAACATGATCCTAATCAGATAATAAATATTCAATTATTGGGTTGTCATTTTAATGAATACGTTGTATATTAGAAGATAATGGAGGCGGTTTTGAAAGGTAGGCTTCCTTTGTCCGAGGGGGGCGGTGTGGGTAGATTTATTAGGGTTGCTACTTGTATGACATTTATTAGCTTTTTGGCTTTTTGTTGCCAGGTGTTTCTTTTGTTATGTATGAATCTTTTGATTTGGCTTCAAGTATTCTGGAAGTGGTTAGGGGTTGATTAATTTGAGTTTGCAGGTGTGTGAAATTTATGAGTTTTATGGACGTGAGAAAAAATTTTCTTTGTAAATTTTTATTTAGAGGATCCCTTACCGCCAGGTAGAGATCTCTGTCGCTTAGTCAAATTTATTACTGGGAATTTTTATATTTGTTCGTACGTTGACAATTCTCTGGGTTATTGTTACTGTATGAGTAGATTGTTGTTATTTTTTATTTATTATTATTATATTTTTTAATTTTTACTGTATAAAAAGAAAGTTGGTATCTAACAGACGTGTTCGGCCTTTATGGGAAGATTTTTTAACAAAACTTTGGAAGAGGGAGATTTCCTGTGAATGAGTAGTGGGGAAAAACCTTCTACCTATATAAACGAAGAGTTGTGAGCTATGAAAACTGTATATCTGTTTAGACTTAACAGTTTAAATAAGCTATATTCTGATTAAGAAATCGTTATCGTTCGTCATCATGAGTACATATGAACAATTGTGTTTTGAACTCTTTGGAGAAGCTAGTGAAATCTGTCGTCAGCCGGAACCGAAGAAAAAGAAGAAGAATATTGAAATTATCAGTAATGTTAAAGTTAAGCCGGCTCGGTCTGCGGTTAAACAGAATAAAACAAAGAAAAAAGAAATTTTGAAAAAGAAGAAGTCAGCAAACGAAACACAACAATCAACAACTAAGGAAGATCTGATCTACACGCCCGAGTGTCCTTTGACACCGGACATCATCATCGTTCCTCTGGTTAATGAAAAACCCCAAGAGCTGCAGGTCCAGCAACAATCTGTGCCAGACAAAAGTGCAAAAAATAGTGATTGTGACATAGTGAAACAACCATGGAGTTGTTCATTCCGTACACCTGAACGGGCGCCAACACCGGATATCATATTCATCGACGATGATAAGGATGACGAGTGCCAGATACCACAGCAATCATCATCAATAAACGCGGAACCGTTAGAAAAAAATACTTCATGGTTGGACCAGTATGCACAAGACTGGAATGACGAAACTGAAGATTTTCCTAATATAAATTTAGAATTCATAACGGGAACGGCCTCAGTCGATATATATTTCGCTTTACCAATAAATCTAAGTAAATACGATCATAACAATAGACTACTGCAGGGAAGTTTTATATATATTGATGAGGTTGAACGAAAAAAATTTGTTAATATTGGTTTAAATCCTCACAATAAATTTAAAATAACCATAAGACTTGTAGATATTCGAACCAGTCAACAAATTGACATTATTAATATCGGGAAAATTTGTGAATATTTAAATCAAAATGTAAAGAATTCTCTTCTGACAAAGACATCAGGATGTAATAAGGGTAATTATGTAAGCGGTGTTAATATTACGAAGTTACCAATGCAAAAAATTAAATTATTATACAAAAGATATTTTATTGTTTTGAATAAAGATGAAATTGAAAATCTAATTAATGCTCAAAATTTATTACAGAATATAACATTATCTTTGGAAAAGAGATTTTCTAATATTGACATTTATACAAATTATTTGAATTTTCTACAAAAAACAGCCATCTGTAAACTTATCGATATAAGTTTAGATTTAAGAAAAACAGCATATAAAACGTTATTACAGAATTGTGACATGGATTATTGTTTTATAAGTGTAATATTGTGGGAATTATCTACATACTATAATGTTAAGTTGAACATGGATTTGGAATATGTGTATCATTATATGAATAGGGAAAAAAAATATGTGACAATACTGAAATAAAACACAGTTACTTAAAAATGAATGTGTATGTATTTTCTATCAATAATACTAGTTTTTTACAATGTTTTGAAAATTGTCTTATGTATATAAAAGATGTATGTAACAGCAATATGAAATACATAGTTAATTAAAATATATTTTGTAATTTATTTTCTATTACTAATTTAACCTAGTTACATTGTCCTGAAATAATAATGAAACAATCTTTTAATATAAACATCATTCAGCATACGGTCATGTCTGTTAAACAATTTTTGAAAATAGTTTAGAGAATATCCGTTAATTCTAAACAACAGATAAATTAGACAGTAATGACCGCATACTGACGAAAAATAGTCTTGCATGTTAAGTGTATTATAATTCCAAATTACAGTATTACGTTTTAAAAACTGGATATGCTGAGGGATTTGTGGTGGTCGTCCATAACTATCGACATATTCTCCACGCCCGTTACGGTCAATGAAGATGGCGATCCAATGGCTCCCAGGGTCTGACGCGCCATCGAAATTCGCTACAATGGCGCAAGGGTAGTTTACCTGCGTAGGTAACTTATCTGCTGCAAAGACGCCATATTGACACGCATTCCTGAAGTAGCGATGGAGAATCGTCTCTAAGAACACCGCATTCATCTTTACAATAACTGTTGTACCATTTACATAGATGAAGTATATTCTCGGACGCACATATCATACTGCTGTGTGCATATGGAATACAACATTTAGTAGTAATATCCGATGTTTTATATTGAAGACTGCGCAAATTTGTAAGGCTTGGACAGCCCAGACTCGTTAAATCATACAAATTATCGCGCTCTAGTATATTTTCAATTATTATTTTTTTCTCTAATCCCTTAACAAATACAAACTTTTCATCGAAATCAATTATACTTGTTAAGATGGTTTTTAAATTGTCATATTCAATAAAACCATCGTCCCAGTCAAACCCGTGATGATATTTTTTCAACCAATTTATTTGAGAAATTTGTTTTACAGAGAGACGATTTTTCGAATACGGTGGTTTGAATAAAAAATGTTGAAAAACTTTTCCGTCGAGGGATGTTACGGCTAGCTCTTTTACAATTAATTCATCTTTTTCACCATTGAAATATTGTATGTCAATAATATAACCCATTGCTGCCAAAGGTTTAAATGAAACTAACTAACATTTACAAGAGATTATATATTTATTAATAATAATAATTGTATACAAAATATTTAACCACCAAAATCTATAATTACATTTCTATCCTTATCTATTTCAATAATATTATCAAACTCTGCATAAATAATACAATTCACGGTTTCTGTTAGAGCTTCTTCGAAACCAACTTCGATACGTACCGAGCCATGACGTGTCAGATTCCAGTGATTCATTGTATTAGCTGACAAGTCCGGCGTCAGATCGAAAGCTGCTAAACAGAAACCATCTGGAAAACTATCTCTATCAATACAATTACCGTCATTTGAAAAATGAATTCCTGTTCCGGAATATAATGTATTGTACATTTGAATATAAGATTTAACATTCGAAAAACTTGTATGCAATGGTTTTGACGGTAATTGCTGTCCATTTACATATAATGATAAGAAATTAATTTTAAAATGATGAAAATTAAACGGGTTTGTATCGTAACTTCCGTGAAAAGCCTTATTCGCTACAAACCCTAGAATACATCTTTTAGGTATCTGTCCTAAAAATACATTATCTAACGATTTTCCCTGGGCACCTCCAGCTAATGTTAGAGTTTTACATATGGCCCTAGTTACAGGGTACTTAGCGGTTGTTAACTGTAGAGCTTTGTTGTGGGCCAGTAAGACGCTAGGATTTAATTTCACTCTTCTTACAAGTAATGTAGCTTCCGTTATTTGAGTTTTCACATTCACACCCTCTAATCCTGATAAAATGTTGAAACTATCTCGGGAGCGAATAAGTCGCATTCTCAATTCAACGCCGTTGATAAGAAATTTTTCTTGATTAAAAATATCAACATGTAGATGTCCCATCATATCAACTTCTTTGCTTAACTCTGTATATTTTTTTCGTTTTTCAAAGCCTTTATTGTCATTAATCACGTTATTCATTTTTCCTGCCTCGTCCGCGTACCATAATGATGCTGTGAGATGCGATTTTTTAGCATCGCTGCCATAATTCAATAACGTTTCAATGTACGAACGATACGCATATGTATTGTTTGGAGGTGAAACAAGTTTTTGATTGAGATATACGTCTATCTGACTGAACATGGAATGAAGCCAATTGTTTACAGGACCAACTGTAGTGTCGGTGGCGGCTAGTGCTGTTCCGTCTGCTTTGGTTATTTTTGCTTTCAAGTGAATCATAGTTTGTGACAAATCTAAATATTCATCACTCTGACCGGGGACTACAAATTCCACCGGCCCATCTTCAGTTATGGATGATAAGGGTTTGTAACTAATCCATTGTCCATGTTCTATGCTTGTTTGCGTAGGTGGTAGCGAAAATAAATCAAGTTCAGTTTTAATACACTCGCATGATTGCGTATGTAGAAAAGCCATAACTGATTATTATTATTATTATTTATCGAAGACGTCCAGAACTCTATTTATTTTGTTCTTCACACCTCTAGCCTGCTGTCGCGAGTGATTACGTTTTAGAGACGTTCTCTTCTTTTTATAACCTGAACCACTCATAAGTGTGTCAATTTTGGATTCAGCTTTTCGTTTCAAATTATTTCCCGCTTCAGACAGTCTTTGCTGGAACGC
Source organism: Stenolophus ochropezus (assembly GCA_035578165.1). Taxonomy (NCBI): domain Eukaryota; kingdom Metazoa; phylum Arthropoda; class Insecta; order Coleoptera; family Carabidae; genus Stenolophus; species Stenolophus ochropezus. The sequence goes on along the minus strand of JAQOWZ010000076.1, from coordinate 778,529 downwards.
TTCTTTTGCAGGTCGATTTTCACTCAAATCTCCTAAGAAACTCATCCCTGTTCTGAGTGCTTCTTTCCCAACGACGCTTGCTCCTCTTTTTATAATTGGTAAGACCGTTCTAAATAATCCACTAAAAAAACTACCAAGCCCGTGACCTCGCTGATAAGCAGAGCCTCGAAAAACAACAGAACCAATCCCAGTTCCTGCTTGATGGTTATAATAAATTTGATAGGGGCAATTTTTCATTGTGAACGTCTAAAGTGTAACTTAACACTTAAAGTTCCAAATTGGAATGGTATTAGTTTGCCTTCAACACATCTTATATCGATTTCAATATTCTGGAAATCTCGTCGGAGCACAGGAATATAATATAGTGGAGAAAATGTAACCATTTTACTAGAACCGTGTATATAATTTGAAATATCAACATGTACTGTTCGTAACAGGGGTGCGAGTACATCTCCAACAAATTGCTGTTCAACAATATCGCAATATATAAACATTTCAGGATGTATTCCGAGATAAAGATTTGACGAATCATAATATGATAATCTCTCAGCAAATAAATCAGTTCCCGGTTCATATCCCAGCTGTTGTGAAAGTTTCGGAGATAATTTCAAAGAACAAAAGTTTGTATCTTTAATAAAATATACTCTTATGCGACGAATATTTTTTTCAATTTCGATATTAATATGGTCGCGAAGTCTAGCATGCTGATTAATCGCGTTTATTATATCGTCCACACTTCTATAATATCCAGGCTGAATATGTGCTTCTCTTTTGTGTATTTTAGGTCTTCCATCCACAAATGTTTTAAATTGATATTTAATATAGTTTTCATGAGCGCAAACTGTGTAGAAAGTACAAGGATACTGTATTTCAGCTAGGGCAACTTCCCAGTTACCGTCAAGTTTTACACTTTGCGTTAGTTGCGTAGTGAATAGTGTTGTTTTATTATTCGGAAAATAATTCATCGAACTATTACTAGGCAATGTCATATAAAATTCATTTTTAGACATTATTCTCAAAATATTTTATATTTTTTGCTGGTATCCAAGAGTTGAATTTATCAGTATATCCTTTCCATTTGACAAGCACTTTCTTTCTGTTACCACTACCCTTCGATTCGATTATTTTATCTATTTGAAATTCATCATCGGCGTTTATATACACTTTCTGTAATTCCGGTTCATAAAATACTCCTTCAATGTTTTCTTCATTTAAATCCTCCAATCTATAAACGGGTGGATGTCTTTTAATTACCGTTTTAATTCTAAATACTTCTTGAGACCAATTACTCGTAAAGCCTTTTTCAAAAACATGTTTTTCTCTTGATATACGTACAGTATCTCCAACTTCTAATTTAGGTATTTTATTTTTTATTTTTTTATCATTCCTATTCTGATTCCGCCAGACTTGTAGAATATTTTTATCGTGTACATCTTTCGGGGCTATTTTGATTGACGAATGTACGGTACTATTGTATGCTTTTAAAAGTTTGGAAAGCATATCGACATATCGGTACGTATTGTTGCGTGTAAAATAACGATACATTCTTGTTTTTAATGTTCTATTTAATCTTTCCACGAAACAAGCTTTAACATCAGGATTTTGTGTAACGTAATATTTAATATCATATTCACGCAAAAATCTCCGTACACTACTTGCAATGAATATAGGTATACGCTTACTGTCGTTAAATATTTTTTTAAAAGCATTAATAATAGTACCCGGTTTCTTATCAGTTAAAGGTATTGCCCAAGCAAATCTGCTAAATACGTCAATTACAGTTAAAATATATTTAAAACCGTCATTGAATTTACTAAGGCTTCTCATATCATTCAGATCAGCTTGAAATAAATCATTAATATTGTACACCTTGTATTTGTTTCGGAGAAATCTTCTTCGTATCGGTTTATGTAGTGTGTAGGCATCTTGACTACTTAACCATTTTTTGACAGCTTCAGTAGAGTATTTACCTTTAACTATTTTCTTAAGATTCGCTAATCCTGTGAACCCAGCGGCATGGGATGGGTTGAAATAAATATCTGTCAGTGTACGGTTCATTTTTAAAATTTAAACGATTCCCACAAGTCGGGTGAAGGAACGCGTGCACTTCTGTGCGTACTCTCTTTATTACTGTGAATAAATGGAGACGACATATACATATCTGTAAATTCTCTTTTCCTACGCGGGTTTCCAATCAATTCGTTAGGAATGTTATTTTTTATCAGTACTTTTGAAAATTCTTGCCATCCCACTGGGTTACTTTTTTTTTCCTAGGTCTAATGATATCTCCAACCAAATCGGTAATATTTGAATTTGGTATTTCACTATTATTAATACTAACTAAACCGTATTCATCCCACGTAATGTTCTTATCTGATTTAAGTATATTTAAAAAAATATTCGCTTTTTTGCGGTATGTTTTCGGTAGAGTATTTAAAATTATATCGTCAGCTAATTGCTCTTTAATTTTAATATATGGCAACTGTTCTTTTGTTTCAATAGAAGCGGCTGCGGTGCTGGTGGTGTCGTCAATTAAAGGAATTTTGACAGGTTCACGAAGTTGTTTTTGAAAATGGAGATATCGTTGAAGATTTTCTTGATATAAAGCCCATTTTTCATAATCAGAAATTTTTAAATTTAATACTTTTTTCATATCTTTATCAAGTTGCGTGGTTATATTATTATTATCAGTTACGGTATTTTCACGAAGTTGGTGTAACGTTTCCGGCGTAATTAAAGCATATTTTTTAGCATGTTCCATTTTAACTTTTATTAAATATACTACTTAAAATTCCGGAGATAAGCGGTGCTATTAACAATGGGACGAACGCCCCTCCTGACTGAACTAAAATCTTTTTCTTTTGTTTCCAATTATCTCCTCTTTTCACAAGTTTACGTAAAATTTGTTTATGACGTCCAAGATTATGACGTTGTTTTTTATTTAGAGGGACTACACCACGTAGAATATTGTGTGCACATTCACAGATACAACGCACGTTATTACTGTCTGCGTTTTTCAACAAAACAGCACGCTGGTTTGGTTTCAATGAATGTAACGCACGCAGGAAGTTTGCGTTATTGGTTAACGTTTTAGACATAATTACATAATAACCTCTGGCAACTTCGTATTACCGTATTTATACTTTTTCTTCGGTATATAGACGTAAACTTGTTCGTTGCGCACGGTTCTAAATCTACTCCAATCCGGTGTAGATTGTTTTAAATCGAAAATAAGGTAAGTATGGGGTTCTGAAGTAGCATCGTTGTATGCATCTTGAATAAATTTAGTATTCTCAGGGCAAACCTGTCGTGATAAATGTAAAATTTGTGCTTTATCTCGTGGATTCTTGAAATAAATTATGTAATGAGCATTCAATGATATATCACGCTGACCCTTGCCCTGATTAAATATATTCTGAGTAATGAAAAATACAGATAAATTTTTATGATGACTGCCCTTTGTAAAAATATCAACCACACGTGAATCTGTTTCACGCATAAGATCATCTATTATTATTAAGTGCGGGTTATTACCGTCAAAATTGTCCATATCTGGCAAACCTTGTTGAAAATTCACATTAGGTATTGTATTATATAAACTCTGCCATGTGCTGTAAAACCAGGTAACTTTTGAAAAAACTGTATCGCACATGTTGGTCATATTTTTTAAGAAGTTAACGACAAAATAAGATTTACCACTGCCCGAGGGACCGGCCACAATGGCGTTAAAAGCATGTTTGAATTTGATAGGATCTGACATTTCACCATAAAACAAAAGTCGGAAATGACAAAAAGATTGCTGGACAATTAATTTAGAATCTCCAATGAAAATAAAAACTCCCATAAACATTTTTATTAAACGGTCAAAATAACAGGAAAACAGAAAGAACAACAATAAAGGTTTAATTATAATTTATTCTAGGTTTCTTAAAGCCATAAGGTACAGAAAAATGGTTATCCAAGAAACGACGTTTCATACATTTAACATTAAATATTTTACTCTCTGTACGCGTAATTACATCATGATCGAGAGTATTTCTTATATTATTAGATACAATAACAGGAGGATTACAATTTTCGTCGTTTTCTTTTAGTATCATTCTTTTTAAACAATCAAAGTTAATTATTTGTGAGTTTTTATAATTTAAAGTGAAACCTTTAACTTTACATATTTGTTTAGTTTCACGACTAACAGGATTATACACTTTATAGGCATAAGTTTTTGGTCCACCGGAAACAAATTCAGTGATATAACTCCCGGGACCATAACTGCTTAATTCATCGGTCAAGTCTCCTAGAAAATTACCTGTAGGAGGTTCATACATATCTGGTAAATGATAATAGATAATAGAGTCTGTATCATAATATAAAACTCGAGAATCTAGCTGGTGGAGGTACTTATGTAGATGTAATCTAGCTTGGGCTGTCGTGTATGCGGCAATAACAATATTTACTGTTTTGAGCTGCTCGAAAGCTTCTGTTTCATTCTCCCAATTCACATATATCATACGTTCGCCTGCTGGAATAATCCTGTTAACGGTGACCGAAGGGTTAGCTAGTAGATCATATAATTCTTCAGATGATGATAGGACTGTAGTACGTGGTCTATTCTCTGTTTGAGCGAATTTCCCTATTACAAAATAAAAATTTGTTAGTTAACAATAATAATAATAATAATAAATTAATAATTACCCCAGAATGAATTGAGCATTAATTTAGCCATTGATCTTTTCCCAGAGTTTTCTTCGATATTTTTAGGATCCAGTGCAATTCCTTCTTTTTGTAAATAGTTTTCAATGTAACGGGTTTTACTGACGTCGTCAATACAATCTGGAGGATATCCTGTAGCTTCCTGTTTAATTTTCATGAAATTATCTATATATTTTGCAAATAATCCACCAGATTTAGTATCTTTCTTGTATACTGTTATATTATACTGCCAAATTTCGTATACATGTAAAATTTTGTAACCATGTTTTACAGCCTGCTGAAGTTCATCTGACACCCATGTACCATTAAATTGTCTTTCTTTAATTGTATGTGAACAATTGTTCTGATTTAGAGTATCACAACATGTACGACATAAAGAAAACATTAGTTTACCATGAACTTTACGCGGTAATATCGGATGGAATAAATTATCGGGCGGTAAAACTTTACATTTAATTAGACCCTCTATTTTATCAATATTATTATCAGAACCTAATATCTCGTGACACTCGTCGCCTACAAATATTTTCGGATGACCTATGGGATATTTCCCGTATTTGCAGATATATGGATAGAGACTACATACATCGACATATTTAATTTTTTCTCCATTTTCAATTTTTCGATAGAGAGAAACACAACCTGTCCGTCCTCCAAAAAATGAATCACGCGGTTTTAATGGTAAATAATTTATTAAAGGATGATTTTCTAACAATAGACGCTCCTCTTTATTCATAGCTTTTAATTGAATCCTAAACTGACATTCCCAAATTTCAATCACATTATAACGTAACTCCCTTAATTTTCGTAATTTTTCTTCAGTCCTCTGAAAACGTGCATTTAAGCTTTCTTTAGAATTGTTGTAAATATTTTCACTATCGCGATTTGTTTTGTAACACAATGTACACCCGTGATAAAAACAACCCATAAATTCAAATACTAAACGATCTGGAGCATAATACCCGTCAACTTTCAAATAATTTCCTAAAATAACTTCTTTCCCATGACCCGCATGTTCTATACGTATTTTTCGTAAAGTCTCCTCTCTAATAAGCCATTGTAATGCAATTTTTGATTGGTTTTCCGTAAGCCTGTAACCATTTGAAGGAATTATGGCTATGGTGTTAGCTTGTAAAAATTGTCTTCGGAATACACGATTGCAAGACGCAGCTATTGTTACGGCTTCCGTGAAAGGACATACGTCACAGTTTTCAATAAATGTTTTTCTAAATTTTTCACATGCTTGACGTAAGATATCAACATCTGAAATACAATATTCAACTATCTCATGTTTCATACTAAAAACAACATTATCACGAGTCTGACTTGCATGCCATTTTAGAAAATCTTTCCTTGTATTCGTACTCATATTATCTGCATCATAATATTCAATAGCTGGAACAGGACCTACGTAAAATTGATTCTCGTCCGTATTAAACAAATGCGGAAAGAATCCTTTTCTCAAAGAAACTGGTAAATCCATTGCTTTAGACAGAACAGACAAAGACATTGGTAAATAATTAATTGAATCGATAAATCGTATTTTGGAATTAATATCTATTAATAAAATTTTTGTACCAGTTAAAATTAATTTAGGTTTGAAATTATATATTTCAATTAAATATTTAAGAATAAATTGAGCATCAAAACTTTTTGCATTATGTGCAATACATGTTATTTTCTTAAACGATTTTTGTACTTTGCAAACGTATTGTACAAAAGATGCGAGAGGATCTGTTTTGAATATATGTTGACGAATACCGCATATACTACATGGTAAATTTAAATCCAGAATATCAGAACATTTGCTACATAACTGTTGTGCCACACATAAGTTCACTTCGTGAATCTTATAATTATTCTTGGTTTTCTCTTGCTTAGTTTCAAAATCATAATAAATAAATAACGAACCTTTATCTCTTTTCGTTTTTTTGTCTATTTTCATGTAACACTGGTGTCCTGGCGGCTTAAACTCCATACATAATTTGCAATATATTTCGCCACATATATGTACTCTCTGACCTTTATGCTTGTATAGTTTTAAACATTTCGTACATCTGTTGATATTATTACATATAGTTCCCACATGATTATTGAGACATTGTTTTCCGCGGAATCGTCTGTTACATTTAGTACATAAGAGAGATTCATTAGTAGGTAAACATGCAGGAGTACGGCAACAGTAAGCACATGTATTAGCACAACGATGTTTACCGTGATATTTATACGGTTTATGACATGGTTCACAGAAGTATGAGACGGAAAAAGCTGCAGTTAAGCTTTTAATCACATTGTAGTGATTATTATGATAGAGTAAATTAAGTCTCGGTAGGTTTGTGTCCTTCAATCCTTCATAAATGACGTTGCCTACCCCTCCATATTCGTACACGACTATATTATAATCCGATAAACATCTTTGGAATTCTATAAGTTCCGGTAGACTGCATCCCTCGACAGGTATATTTACACCTGCTTTTACAATAAGTGCCTGAGCTCTTGCCGTCTGTATACATGATTGGTTTTTTGATATAGTTTTAAAATCTGCTTCCTTTTTCACCCATGATTCGGCAACAACTAATGCCCTTGGTAAACATAAATTATCAAAGTTTGTTATTTCAATTATACCATGTTTACGTTTGGATAATTCAGCAAAGGTTAATCCACGGCCATTCATATTCCTACCTCTTCCCACTGGTACAGACACTCTTGTCAATTCTACCTCGAACTCTCCGTGAACAAATATATTTGCATTACTCTGCATAACGTTACTTATTGCACTCCAGATGACATCGACATGTAACTGACTCACAAGTCTAAAGCTTACCCATATCGGTCCATTCTCAAGAGCAGGAGTATGCATAATTAAACCAACAAAATCAGAGTCTGGAATTGATTTAATAATATATTTCACTAGATTTTTCAAACTATTTTTAAACCACTTTACAGGATTTATATCTACCGGAGGATCAATAAAACGAAACATTGTTCGTTTTCCTGTTAAATTAAACCTTCGCACATGGTTTTCAGTATTTGAAATTATGGAAAAATATTTTTTATAATCATCTTCGATGATGTTATTGTCGGGGTTTAAAGCTCCACTTCCACTTTGTAATGATATCGAATGTTGTGATTGAATCTGAGGTTTGCACGAATCGTCGATTATACTTTCACAAATATTGAAAAAATGTTTGAAATTCGTGTCTTCATTTGGTTTTTGCTTATTTCGTAAATCTTCTTCTTCTCCTTGAATTATTTCATCACAAATATTTTGTATGGATATTAGATTATTAATTTCATTATTATTATTATTATTATTATTAAACATTTTTATTTCACAAGGCTTTTAAATCACACGTGTTTGTCTTATAGTAAACAAATAAACAAAATGTACTACTGTATCCAACGTACATGTCTTATAAAGAACGGTTCCCCCACTTTCTTTGTTTGATAATGAATTATGGATTCCGAAGCTGAGCGATACCTTTTTGTCAGGTAGCCAGCACCTGAGTCGGATAATGCCCTTCAGTGGCGTACACTGCAGGCATGCTTCGTACCTATCCCTTGTATTTTACTAATATGAATTGTTTTTTTCTCACCGCACGCCGCTGCTGGGTAGGTGTATTGAATATTAATTAAACCTAAGGATGTATTAAATAGTTTCCATTAAACGAAATAATACACAGTTAATAAGGTTTAAGTACATACGCTTTATTATTATTATAATTCATTACAATTGAACAAATTCTACAAGGTTTGCTTTCTTATTTTTTCCGAATTCTTTAACGCCCATATACTTTAAACTTATATTAGTAATAGATTTCCTTAAATTCGATATTTCTTCATCCGAGATGTCGTCAAATCGTGCCGGAAGATAGGTGAGAAAATCTTGACATACTGCAAGTATTTTCCTCCCAAAGCTAGTATTGACACTTCGTAAATCAACAAGTTTATACGGTTTATTGATTTCTAATTCAGTGATTCGTTTGACTGTTTTGTCATTTTTCAACATTCCTCGTTCATTCAACAAGGAGAAATCCATTTCTGTAATATAAAATAATAATATTAGATACAGATAGGATAAGCTAATACACAGATATACGTACTCAATTTGATGTTTCCAGGGCAAACACTTCAGTTACAATGCTTATACCTCCAGATACCATCTTTCTTTTTATACAGTAAAAAAAAAAAAAATATATATATAATAATAAATAAAAAAAGTTACAATAATCTACTCATATAGTAACAATAACCCAGAGAATCGTTAAAGTACGAACAAATATAAAAATTCCCAGTAATAAATTTGACTAAGCTACAGAGATCTCTACCTGGCGGTAAGGGATCCTCTAAATAAAAATTTACAAAGAAAATTTTTTCTCACGTCCATAAAACTCATAAATTTCACACACCTGCAAACTCAAATTAATCAACCCCTAACCACTTCCAGAATACTTGAAGCCAAATCAAAAGATTCATACATAACAAAAGAAACACCTGGCAACAAAAAGCCAAAAAAACTAATAAATGTCATACAAGTAGCAACCCTAATAAATCTACCCACACCGCCCCCCTCGGACAAAGGAAGCCTACCTTTCAAAACCGCCTCCATTATCTTCTTATATTGTAAGCTACATGTGCTGGATTCTAGAATACCTAACACACTTGAAATAGCAATTTTATTGTTGCAATGTTTTCTTTTAGCTAATATATGATGAAGAATCATAAAATAAGTCAAATTTTACCTATTCTTGATGAAAACGTTGTATATTGTATGCTACATAGGCTGGATTCTAGAATACCTACCACACTTGAAATAGCAATTTTCTTGTTGCAATATTTTCAGTTAGCTAAAATATGATAAAACATTATAAAATTCAAGCTCGGAAGCAAATATTTATATGATTTTTAACAAAAATAAAGTCAGATTTTACCATTTCTTGATGAATACGTTGTATATTGTAAGCTACATGTGCTGGATTCTAGAATACCTACCACACTTGAAATAGCAATTTTCATGTTGCAATGTTTTCTTTTAGCTAAAATATGATGAAGAATTATAAAATTCGGGCGCGGAAGCAAATATTTATATGATTTTTTAAAACAATAAAGTCAGATTTTACCTATTTTTGGTAAATATGTTTTATATTGTGAGCTACATGACCTGGATTCTAGAATACCTACCACACTTGAAATAGCAATTTTCTTGTTGCAATGTTCTCTTTTAGCTAAAAGATGATATAAAATTATAAAATTCTGGCGCGGAAGCAAACATTTATATGATTTTTTACAATAATAAAGTCAGATTTTACTTATTCTTGGTAAATATGTTGTATATTGTAAGCTATATGGCTTGGATTTTAGACTATTTAACACACTTGAAATAGCAATTTTTTGTTACAATGTCTTCGTTTAGCTAAAATATGATAAAAAATTATAAAATTCGGGCGCGGAAGTAAATATTTATATGATTTTTTATAAAAATGAAGTCAGATATTACCTTTTCTTGATGAATACGTTATATAGTGTAAGCTACATGGGCTGGAATCTAGAACACCTACCACACTTGAAATAGCAATTTTCTTGTTGCAATGTTTTCTTTTAGCTAAAATATGATAAAGAATTATAAAATTCAAGAGCGGAAGCAAATATTTATATGATTTTTTACAAAAATAAAGTCAGATTTTACCTATTCTTGTTGAAAACGTTGTATATTGTATGCTACATGGGCTGGATTCTAGAATACCTACCACACTTGAAATAGCAGTTTTCTTGTTGCAATGTTTTCTTTTAGCTAAAATATGATAAAGAATTATAAAATTTGGGCGCGGATGCAAATATTTATATGATTTTTTACAAAAATAAAGTCAGATTTTACCTATTCTTGATGAATACGTTGTATATTGTAAGCTACATGGGTTGGATTCTAGAATACCTACTACACTTGAAATAGCAATTTTCATGTTGCAATGTTTTCTTTTAGCTAAAATATGATGAAAAATTATAAAATTCCGGCGCGGAAGCAAATATTTATATGATTTTTTACAAAAATAAAGTCAGATTTTACCTATTCTTGATTGTTGTATATTGTATGCTACATGGGCTGGATTCTAGAATACCTACCACACTTAAAATAGAAATTTTGTAGGTGCAGTGTTTTCTTTTAGCTAAAATATGATGAAGAATTATAAAATTCGGGCGCGGAAGCAAATATTTATATGATTTTTTACAATAATAAAGTCGGATTTTACTTATTCTTGGTAAATATGTTGTATATTGTAAGCTATATGGCTTGGATTTTTGACTATTTAACACACTTGAAATAGCAATTTTTTGTACAATGTCTTCGTTTAGCTAAAATATGATAAAAAATTATAAAATTCGGGCGCGGAAGTAAGTATTTATATGATTTTTTATAAAAATGAAGTCAGCTATTACCTTTTCTTGATGAATACGTTATATAGTGTAAGCTACATGGGCTGGATTCTAGAACACCTACCACACGTGAAATAGCAATTTTCTTGTTGCAATGTTTTCTTTTAGCTAAAATATGATAAAGAATTATAAAATTCAAGAGCGGAAGCTAATATTTATATGGTTTTTTACAAAAATAAAGTCAGATTTTACCTATTCTTGTTGAAAACGTTGTATATTGTATGCTACATGGGCTGGATTCTAGAATACCTACCACACTTGAAATAGCAATTTTCTTGTTGCAATGTTTTCTTTTAACTAAAATATGATAAAGAATTATAAAATTTGGGCGCGGATGCAAATATTTATATGATTTTTTACAAAAATAAAGTCAGATTTTACCTATTCTTGATGAATACGTTGTATATTGTCAGCTACATGGGTTGGATTCTAGAATACCTACCACACTTGAAATAGCGATTTTCATGTTGCAATGTTTTCTTTTAGCTAAAATATGATGAAAAATTATAAAATTCCGGCGCGGAAGCAAATATTTATATGATTTTTTACAAAAATAAAGTCAGATTTTACCTTGTCTTCATGAATACGTTGTATATTGTAAGCTACGTGTGCTGGATTCTAGTATACCTACCACACTTGAAATAGCAATTTTCTTGTTGCAATGTTTTCCTTTAGCTAAAATATGATAAAGAATTATAAAATTCGGGCGCGGAAGCAAATATTTATATGATTTTTTACATAAATAAAGTCAGATTTTACCTATTCTTGATTCTTGTATATTGTATGCTACATGGGCTGGATTCTAGAATACCTACCACACTTAAAATAGCAATTTTCTTGGTGCAGTGTTTTCTTTTAGCTAAAATATGATGAAGAATTATAAAATTTGGGCGCGGAGCAAATATTTATATGATATTTTACAAAAATAAAGTCAGATTTCTTGTATTCTTGATGAATACGTTGTATATTGTAAGCTACATGGGCTGGATTCTAGAATACCTACACACTTGAAATAGCAATTTTCTTTTGCAATGTTTTCTTTTAGCTAAGGTATAATAAAAAATTATAAAATTCGGGCGCGGAAGCAAATATTTATATGATTTTTTACAAAAATTAAGTTAGATTTTACCTATTCTTAATATGGATAGTTTTGTAAAAACATTCATATTCATGCTTTAGGATTTATACTATGAATAATTTAGCAATGGACATGCAAAAGTGACCATAACGTTGTACCAATCAGATAATAAACATTAAATTTTCGGGTGTCATTTTAATGAATACGTTGTATATTGTAAGCCACATGGGATGGTTTCTAGAATACCTAACACACTTGAAATAGCAAGTTTCTTGTTGCAATGTTTTCTTTTAGCTAAAATATGATGAAGAATTATAAAGTTCGGGTGCGAAAGCAAATATTTATATGTTTTTTTACAAAAATAAATTCAGATTTTACCTATTCTTGATGAATACGTTGTATATTGTAAGCTACAATGGCTGGATTCTAGAATACCTACCACTCTTGAAATAGTAATTTTCTTGTTGCAATGTGTTCTTTTAGCTAAAATATGATGAAGAATTATAAAATTCGGACTCGGAAGCAAATATTAATATGTTTTTTACAAAAAAAAGTAAGATTTTATCTATTCTTGATGAATACGTTGTATATTGTAAGCTACATGGGCTGGAATCTAGAATAAATACCACACTTGAAATAGCAATTTTCTTGTAGCAATGTTTTCTTTTAGATAAAATATGATAAAGAATTATAAAATTCGGACGCGGAAGCAAATATTTAAATGATTTTTTACAAAAAAAATTAGATTTTATCTATTCTTGATGAATACGTTGTATTTTGTAAGCTACATGGGCTGGATTCTAGAATACCTATCACACTTGAAATAGCAATTTACTTGTTGCAATGTTTACTTTTAGCTAAAATATGATAAATAATTATTAAATTCGGGCGCGGAAGCAAATATTTATATGATTTTTTACAAAAATAAAGTCAGATTTTACCTATTCATGATGCATACGTTGTATATTGTAAGCTACAATGGCTGGATTCTAGAATACCTACCACTCTTGAAATAGCAATTTTCTTGTTGCAATGTTTTCTTTTAGCTAAAATATGATGAAGAATTATAAAATTCGGACGCGGAAGCAAATATTAATATGTTGTTTACAAAAAAAAGTAAGATTTTATCTATTCTTGATGAATACGTTGTATATTGTAAGCTACATGGGCTGTATTCTAGAATACCTACCACTCTTGAAATAATAATTTTCTTGTTGCAATGTTTTCTTTTAGCTAAAATATGATGAAGAATTATAAAATTTGGGCGCGAAAGCAAATTTTTATATGATTTTTTACAAAAAATTCAGATTTCACCTATTTTTGATGAATACTTTGTATAATGTAAGCAACATGGGCTGGATTCTAGAATACCTACCACACTTGACATAGCAATTTTCATGTTGCAGTGTTTTCTTTTAGCTAAACTATAATGAAGAATTATAAATTTCGGGCGCGGAAGCAAATATATAATATATGATTTTTTATAAAAATAATGTCAGATTTTACCTTTTCTTGATCAATACGTTGTATATTGTAAGCTACATGAGTTTGATTCTAGAATACCTACTACACTTGAAATAGCAATTTTCTTGTTGCAATGTTTTCTTTTAGCTAATATATGATAAAGAATTATAAAATTCGGCGCGGAAGCAAATATTTATACGATTTTTTACAAAAATAAAGTCAGATTTTAACTATTCTAGAAATTGATATTTTTGTTAAAACATTAATATTCATGCTTTAGGATCTATACAATAGATAATTTTAGCATTGGACATGCAAAAGTGACTATAACGTAGTCATCATCATCAATGGCACAACATTCCTAGTGGAACAAGGCCTCAAGTACCTGAAGTACTTGTTTCGTGACATGTTTTACTTGCATTTTAGAGATGCAGGTTGTCAGCCTACAGTCTCTGCAAGGCCAGCACACACCGAGCCGTTGTGCTGCAACCCATCCAATTAGACAGGGCGGGCTATGTTGCTTATCTACACGATCAGACAAGACACGCCACGACCACACAACCGTACTGGCTGACTATAACGTAGTACCAATCAGATAATAAACTTTCAATTTTCGGGTATCATTTTAATGAATACTTTGTATATTGTAAGCTACATGGGATGGATTTTAGAATACCTACCACACTTGAAATAGCAATTTTCTTATTGCAATGTTTTCTTTCAGCTAAAATATGATGAAGAATTATAAAATTCGGGCGCGGAAGCAAATATTTATATGAATTTTTACAAAAACAAAGTCAGATTTTACCTATTTTTGATGAATACTTTCTATAATGTAAGCTACGTGGGCTGTATTCTAGAATACCTACCACACTTGAAATTGCAACTTTTTATTGCAATGTTTTCTTTTAGCTAAAATATGATAAAAAATTATAAAATTCTGTCGCGGCGGCAAATATTTATATGATTTTTTACAAAAATAAAGTTAGATTTTACTTTTTCTTGATTAATAAGTTGTATATTGTAAGCTACATGGGCTGGATTCTAGAATACCTACCACACTTGAAATAGCAATTTTTATGTTGCAATGTTTTCCTTTAGCTAAAATATGATGTAGAATTATAAAATCCGGGTGCGGAAGCAAATATTTATATGATTTATTACAAAAATAAAGTCAGATTTTACCTATTTTGTAATGGATATTTATGTTAAAACATTCATAATCATGCTTTAGGATCTATACTATGGATAATTTTAGCATTGGACTTGCAAAAGTGACCATAACGTGGTACCAATCAGATCATAAACATTCAATTTCCGGGTGTCATTTTAATAAATACGTTGTATATTGTAAGCTACATGGGCTGGATTCTAGAATACCTACCACACTTGAAATAGCAATTTTCTTGTTGCAATGTTTTCTTTTAGCTAAAATATGATGAAGAATTATAACATTCGGGCGCGGAGGCAAATATTTATATGATTTTTTACAAATATATAGTCTAATTTTACCTATTCTTGAAATGCATATTTTTGTTAAAACATTCATTATTCATGGTTTAGGATTTATACTATGGATGATTTTAAGCATTGGACATGTAAAAGTGACCAAAACGTGGGTACCAATCAGATCATAAACATTCAATTTTCGGGGTGTCATTTTAATGAATACGTTGTATATTGTAAGTTACATGGGCTGGATTCTAGAATACCTACCACACTTGACATAGCAATTTTCTTGTTGCAGTGTTTTCTTTTAGCTAAAATATGATGAAGATATTATAAAATTCGGGCGCGGAAGCAAATATTTATATGATTTTTTACAAAATTAAAGTCAGATTTTACCTACTATTTATGAATACGTTGTATATTGTAAGCTACATGGGCTGGATTCTAGAATACCTACCACATTTGAAATAGCTATTTTATGGTAGCAATGTTTTCTTTTAGCTAAACTATGATTCGGGCGCGGAAGCAAATATTTATATGATTTTTTACAAAAATAAAGTCAGATTTTACCTTTTCTTTATTATTATTATTATTATTATTATTATTGATACATTACCCAACAGGCAAAAATGCCCAATTACAGGGTAAGAGAAAAAAACATTTATAGTTGACAAAAATACTTTTTGATATCATTAATGGAATTAAAAAAAATATCTATGTCAATTTCAATTATGTTATGGGAATTTACCCTTTGATGTACAGGAGACTTATTTAATATAATGGATTTTGCGGTTTTTAGATTTAAAGTATTTTTGTGTCGTGCTGATATCCTGACAACTTGGAAGGAGATTCTGTTCATAATTTGAATACAATCTATACGACTATGTATAATTTTATGTAATAGAATTACAGAATTAACATGTCGTCTCTGTTGTAACGAAGGCAGATTAAAAGCTTTCAACAGAGAGGCTTGCGGTATACCTCTAGGAGGGTATGTGCCTTCTAAAATAAATTTAAAAAATTTAAAAAATTTCCTTTGTACTTCCAATGCCTCAATTTGGTTATTGTGTAACGGGTTCCATATGACAGAGCAGTACTCAAGATGCGGACGAACTAGTGAAATAAATAGTAGTGTTAAAGTGTTCAAATCAGTAAACATTTCAGAGTTTCTAATTAAGAATCCTAGACATCTTAGTGCAGTCGCTTTTTTAGTTTCAATACGCTTAGTGAAAGTTAATTTTGGGTCGAAAATTACTCCTAAATCATGTGAAATATTTGGCCTATCTAAAATATAATTATTTATAGAGTATTGAAAAATAATTGGGGTATGTTTTTTACTGAAAGTCATGCAGTGGTATTTGTTCGTGTTTAAATTAAGTTTATTATCTTTGCACCATTCGTAAATATTATCCAAATTTTTTTGTAAATCTTCACAATCGTTGATAGAGGAGATGGTACACATGAGTTTCAGATCATCTGCATATAATAAATGGTCGACGTCGATATTAGCTGTTATATCATTAATGAAAATGTTATAGAATAGAGGCCCCAGTACAGAACCCTGAGGTACACCAGATTTTTGTAAGAAATACTCGGACTGAAAACCATTTATGCTGACAAACTGATGTCTGTTATGGATATATGATGTTAAAAGACATAAAAGTGATTTATAAAAACCATAATGTTTAAGCTTATTCAAAAGAAGAGAGTGATCCAACTTATCAAAAGCCTTAGAAAAGTCTGTGTACACGACGTCAACCTGGCGTTGTTGATTCATTGCTTCGCATATTTTTTGTGTTTTACACATAAGATTCGTAAGAGTAGATCTACCTTTCATAAAACCGTGCTGATTTATGGAAATCATACCGCATGCATGATTATACATTCGACTATGTGAAATAAATTCGAAGATTTTGCTGAAATTTGAAATTATTGCAACAGGTCTGTAGTTGGTAATATTATTTTTATTCCCTTTTTTATAAATTGGTTTTACTCTTGATATTTTCCAGTTCTCAGAGTAAGTCGAATTTTTTAGAATAACTTTGAATATAGTTAAAAGCGGCTTTACAAAAACAGCAGCACAATCTTTAATAATAAATGAAGAAATTAAATCAGGTCCAGTTGTCATATTTGATTTTAATTTTAGAATAGCAGATAATACTTCCTCCTCTGTTACTGAACTTATAACTAGAGTAGAGAAGTTGCTGGATTTAGGCATATCTAAGCTACCAGACTTTGAATTATCATTAAATGAGGTAGAAAAATAATCAGCAAAACAATTCACTATACACTGAGCATTTTCAATTGAACTATTATTATAATTCATGACAGAAGGAATATCCGAAGTTTTACGTTTATTGTTAACGAATGACCAAAATTTCTTTGGTTCCTGAACTAAGTCTATTTGCAGTTTAGAACAGTAATTCTTATATGCTTCATTGATTTCAGTCTTTATTTCAGTTCTTAATTTAATAAATTCTTGTTTGTCTTCAGTTCTGTTATGCTTCTTATACTTCTCCCATGATTTATACTTTAGTTTGGTTTTATGTATTATAGAACCAGTAAACCACTGAGGATAAGAACTAGTACATTTACGTTTTAATGGTACATTTTTGTGAAAAGTGTTATATATAGCAGAGTAAAAAATGTCTATACTATAATTTATATCTTCTATATTATCTAAAAAATCCCAATTAATACGAGAAAGATCATCATAAAGTTTTGAAAAATTAGCTTTATTAAAATTAAAACCGTAATTACTGACGGACTGGAATTTCTTGACTTTAGTATTTAAAGACATTGCAACCGTCAAGGAGGATGATGAGCATATTCACGAAATAAAGTATAAATGGATTTCGAGACAATGCAGTGGATATTGCTGATAACTAAGTCTAATAATTTGCCGTGATCATTGAGTATAAAGTTGAACTGTTGCAAATTTAGAAAAGATAAAAAACTGTTTAAAGATTTATAAAAGGGACAAAACGGTGTATTATTATAGCATTTCAGATAATGTGGAATGTTGAAGTCTCCGAAAATAATAACGTTAGAATTATGAAGAAGATGTGAACTTGCAAGTGATTCGAATAAAATATCATAGTCTGTAATGGTACTAGTCGGAGGAATATAAATGTTCATTGCATAAATAATAGAATGATTAGCAAATATTTTTACTAATATTATATCAATATGTGGAATTTTCTTATATCCATCATGTAATGACGCAATATCTATTGCTGCGGCTTGAAGGTAATTTGCAATAGCTAAAAGGACTCCACCTCCACGAGTTTTATTTGTTTCACTATAATTACGATCTTTCCTAAACACAGTATAATGATTGCAATCAAATAATTCATTGTTATGTATACCATCGTGGCACCAGGTTTCAGATAAAGCAAATAGTTGGTATTGAGATGCACAAAGCGAAAACTTAAATAAATCACTGCTTTTGGAGCTAAGGCCTGTGACATTCTGATAAAAACAATTAAGTTTATACTCATACTTATTATGTGATTTATTTGATGCGGATGTAGATGCAGAACAGTTGTCAAAATGAAAATCCGGGGAAGGGGAATCCCAAATCTGTAATTGCTATTTATCACCCAGTATATTTTTTTTAAATTTACGTAATGCTTCTTTATATACATGACATTCGTTATCCCATGCAGAGTGATCAGTTGGTATACCAACATTATTTGCCGTTTTTAATTGTGTACAGTTAGGACATTTTAAGAAAGTTGCTGTGCAGGCATCAAATCGATGAGATTCTGAACATTTGGGGCAGGTTGAGCTTTTTTTTGGCACATTGAGATGCTAAATGATTAAAACCGCAACAATTATAGCAACGCCGTACTTCAATGGCATCATACACAATACAAAAGTCATATCCAATAAAGAGCTTACCCATATTCATCACATTAAAATAAGTTTTATAATCAACTTGAATTACTGATTGATACATATTTTCGTTTTTCCGTAATGGTTTAATCGAGATTACCTCACAAACACTATCTTTAGAAAAGCATGCGTTATTTTGCATTCTTAAATAATTATTTAAAACCGTAGAATCCAATTTTTCCGATATTCCAACAACCTTAATTCTAGGATTTAACAATGGAAGCTGTTTAACCTCGTATTTCTCATTTAACTTCTCAGTTAGAATTTTTTAAATTTTGTGGAGCTTGCATTATTATCACAATTTATTACTACACTGCCTTTGGTCGAATTTTTAATATTTGATATTTGAATATCATTTTCAACTGGATTGAGCGACCGCAACATATCGGATTTCGTAATTCCAGATGTTTGAGCACCAGATTTGGGTTTGACTACAATTGGTGGTTCCGGATTTTTAGTTTTAACCATAGAAGCATAAGATAGCGATGTGGAACCAAGATTAGATGCATTCGAAATAGATTGTTTCATAGATGAAAACTTGTCGATATCTTTGTAAACCTCGGTTTTGAATGAATTAAAAATTGATTCTAATTTATTTACTAAAGTCGATTGTAACGTATCAAAAAGCTTGGAAATATTTTCATCGCTCTTATTGACAGTAACTTTAGAAAAAGATTTGTGGAGTTCAATAATTTTAACTAAAACATCGTTTTTATCAACTATATCACAGGTTCGTCTACAAACATCACATAGATAGAAAAAGTTATTTTTTTCTACAATACTACAAACTTCTTCACTTATATTAAGACAAGATGTATGAAAACGTTTACCACATGATCCTTCACAGTTTATAAGACTTTGATCTTTTCTTTTAAATCTGCATTTGGCGCAGTCAGCCATTATAACATTGTAATAATATAAAATTCAAATACCAGAATAAAATAACTAAAATAATAATGCGAAATCCTAATGTTTAATTCTAATGAAAATGAATGAGAGACACAGTACACGAGACAGGAATAGGGCCCAGTGCGGTCCGTCATGGCTCAAGGTTAGAAAACACGTACAGGAGTAGGACCACGGAAAATGAAAACAATAGAGATTGGTTGTTACTGGCAATGAGGAAAACGGATGATCGAAATAAAAGCCTAGTAGATAAACTTACATCTAAATAAAAATACTAAAATAATAAATAAACTTGTACAAATGTACCAATGAAATATGTGTAAAAAAAAACTGATAAAGTAAAAGTAAATTGATACTAAAACTATTTAAAATAAAATAAACAATAAAATAATATAAAAGAAATATTGCACTGTCAATACAGCACTGTGAGACGACTTAACGTGTTTAAACTGACTTAGCGCAAAGACTCTCAATATTGATACAAAATATTAAAAAAAAGTATATCAGACTCACAAATTTGGGCTCCTGAAGTGATACACACACAGTAAAAAACCTTACACAAATAATAAAGTTAAACACAAAAATAAAATAGATTCAAAAACCGCAAAAAAATAATATCAACAAAGAGCTGACAATAGCACGTGCACACACTTTGATTTGCAGTACATTTCTTGATGAATACGTTGTATATTGTAAGCTACATGGGCTGGATTATAGAATACATACAACACTTAAAATAGCAATTTTCTTGTTGCAATGTTTTCTTTTAACTAAAATATGATAAAGATTTATAAAATTCGGGCGCGGAAACAAATATTTATATGATTTGTTACAAAAATTAAGTCAGATTTTAATTATTCTTTATGAATACGTTATATATTGTAAGCTACATGGGCTGGATCCTAGAATACCTACCACAATTAAAATAGCACTTTTCTTGTTGCAACGTTTTCTTTTAGCCAAAATATGATGAAGAATTATAAAATTCGGGCGTGGAAGCAAATATTTATATGATTTTTTACAGAAATAAAGTGAGATTTTACCTATTCTTTATGAATACGTTGTATATTGTAAGCTACATGGGCTGGATTCTAGAATACCTACCACAATTAAAATAGCAATTTTCTTGTTGCAATGTTTTCTTTTAGCTAAAATATGATGAAAAATTATAAAATTCGGGCGTGGAAGCAAATATTTATATGATTTTTTACAAAAATAAAGTCTGATTTTACTTATTCTTGAAATGGATATTTTTGTTAAAACATTTGTATTCATGCTTTAATATCTATACTATGGATGGTGTTAGGCATTGGACATGCAATAGTAACCAAAACGTGGTACCAATCAGATAATAAACACTCAATTTTCGGGTGCAATTTAATGAATACGTTGTATATTGTAAGCTACATGGGCTGGATTCTAGAATACATACCATACTTGAAATAGCAATTTTCTTGTTGCAATGTTTGTTTTAGCTAAAATATGATGAAGAATTATATCATTTGGGCGCAGAAGCAAATATTTTTATGATTTTTTACAAAAATAAAGTCAGAATTTACTTATTCCTGAAATGGATATTTTTGTTAAAACATTCATATTCATGCTTTAGGATCTATACTATAGATGGTTTTAAGGATTGGACATGCAAAAGTGACCAAAACGTGGTACCAATCAGATAATAAATATTCAATTTTCGGGTATCATTTTAATGAATACGTTGTATATTGTAAACTACATGGGCTGGATTCTAGAATACCTGCCATACTTGAAGTAGCAATTTTCATGTTGCAATGTTATCTTTTAGCTAAAATATGATAAAATATTATAAAATTTGGGCGCGGAAGCAACTACTTATATGATTTTTTACAAAAATAAAGTCAGATTTAACCTATTCTTGAAATGGATATTTTTTAAAAAAATCATATTTATGCTATAGGATCTATACTGTGGATGGTTTTAGCATTGAACATGCAAAAGTGACCAAAACGTGGTACCAATCAGATAATAAACATTCAATTTTTGTGTGTCATTTTAATGAATACGTTGTATATTGTAAGCTACAAGGGCTGGATTCTAGAATACCTGCCACACTTAAAATAGCAATTTTCTTGTTGCAATGTTTCCTTTTAGCTAAAGTAAATAAAGAATTATAAAATTCGGGCGCGGAAGCAAATATTTATATGATTTTTTACAAAAATAAAGTCAGATTTTACCAATTCTTGAAATGGATATTTTTGTTAAAACATTTGTATTCATGCTTTAGGATCTATACTATGTATGGTTTTAAGCATTGGATATGCAAAAATGACCAAACCGTGGTACCATTCAGATAATAAACATTCAATTTTCGGGTGTCATTTTAATGAATACGTTGTATATTGTAAGCTACATGGGCTGGATTCTAGAACACCTACCACACTTGAAATAGTAATTTATTTGTTGCAATGTTTTCTTTTAGGTAAAATATGGTGAAGAATAATAAAATTCGGGCTCGGAAGCAAGTATTTATATGATTTTTTACAAAAATAAAGTCAAATTTTACCTATTCTTCAAATGTATATTTTTGTTAAAACATTCATATTCATGCTTTAGGTTCTATACTATGGATGGTTTTAGCATTGGACATTCAAAAGTGACCAAACCGTGGTAGCATTCAGATAATAAATATTCAATTTTCGGGTGTCATTTTAATGAATACGTTGTATATTGTAAGCTACATGGGCTGGATTCTAGAATACCTACCACACTTAAAATAGCAAATTTCTTGTTGCAGTGTTTTCTTTTAGCTAAAATTTGATGAAGAATTATAAAATTCAGGCGCAGAAGCAAATATTTATATGATTTTTTACAAATATAAAGTCAGATTTTACCTATTCTTGAAATGGATATTTTTGTTAAAACATTCATATTTATGCTTTAGGATCTATACTATGGATAGTTTTAAGCATTGGACATGCAAAAGTAAGCAAAAAATGGTAACAATCAGATAATAAACATTCAATTTTTGAGTGACATTTTAATGAATACGTTGTATATTGTAAGCTACATGGGCTGGATTCTAGAATACCTACCACACTTGAAATATAAATTTTCTTGTTGCAATGTTTATTTAGCTAAAATATGATGAAAAAATATTAAATTCTGGCGCAGAAGCATATAATCATATGATTTTTTACAAAAATTAAGTCTGATTTTACCTATTCTTGAAATGAATATTTTAGTTAAAACATTCATCTTCATGCTTTAGGATCTATACTATGGATGGTTTTAAGCATTGGACATACAAAAGTTACCAAAACGTGTTACCAATCAGATAATAAACATTCAATTTTTGGTTGTCAATTTAATGAATAATTCTAGAATACCTACCACACTGGAAATAGCAATTTTCTTGTTGCAATGTTATCTTTTAGCTAAATTATGATGAATAATTATAAAATTCAGGCGCGGAAGCAAGTATTTATATGATTTTTTACAAAAATAAAGTCAAATTTTACCTATTCTTGCCATGGATATTTTTGTTATAACATTCTTATTCATGCTTTAGAATCTATACAATGGATGCTTTTAGCATTGGACAAGCAAAAGTGACCAAAACCTGGTACTAATCAGATAATAAACATTAAATTTTCGGGTGTCATTTTAATGAATTCGTGTATATTGTAAGCTACATGGGCTAGATTTTAAAATACCTACCACACTTGCAATAAAAATTTTCTTATTGCAATGTTTTCTTTTAGCTAAAATATGATAAAGAATTAAACAATTCGGGCGCGGAAGCAAATATTTATATGATTTTTCACAAAAATAAAGTCAGATTTTATTTATTTTTGTTAAAAATCATATATATATTTGCTTCCGCGCCCGAATTTTAAAATTCTTCATTTTATTTTAGCTAAAAGAAAACATTGCAACAAGAAAATTGCTATTTCAAGTGTGGTAGGTATTCTAGATTCCAGCCCATGTAGCTTACAATATACTACGTATTCATTAATACGACACCCGAATATTGAATGTTTATTATCTGATTGGTACCACGTTTTGGTCACTCTTGCATATCCAATGATAAAATCATCCATAGTATAGATCCAAAAGCATGAATATGAATGTTTTAACAAAAAAATCCATTTCAAGAATTGGTATAATCTGACTTTATTTTTGTAAAAAATCATATAAATATTTGCTTGTGCGCCCGAATTTTATAATTCTTCATTTTATTTTAGTTAAAAGAAAACATTGCAACAACAAAATTGCTATTTCAATCGTGGTAGGTATTCTAGAATTCAGCCCATGTAGCTCACAATAAACAACGTATTCATTAAAATGACACCCGAAAATTGAATGTTTATTATCTGATTGGTACCACGTTTTGGTCACTTTTGCATGTCCAATGCTAAAACCATCCATAGTATAGATCCTAAAGCATGAATATGAATGTTATAACAAAAATACCCATTTCAAGAATAGTTAAAATCTGACTTTATTTTTGTAAAAAATCATATAAATATTTGCTTCCTCGCCCGAATTTTATAATTCTTCATCATATATTAACTTAAAGGAAACATTGCAACAAGAAAATTGCTATTTCAAGTGTGGTAGATATTCTAGAATCCATCCCATGTAGCTTAAAATATACAACATGTTCATTAAAATGACACCTGCAAATTGATTGATATGATAAATTTTAACTAAACGCGTCCGAGGCAGACATTGGTTAACAGTCCAAATCACCGTGCACTGTGAGGGTAATTCGACATAATCCTAAAGCATGAATATGAATGTTTTAACAAAAATATCCATTTCAAGATTAGGTAAAATCTAACTTTATTTTTGAAAAAAAATCATATAAATATTTGCTTCCGCGACCGAATTTTATAATTCTTCATCATATTTTAGCCTAAAGAAAACATTGCAACTAGAAAATTACAATTTCAAGTGTGGTAGGTATTCTAAAATCCAGCCCATGTAGCTTACAATATACGACGTATTTATTTAAATGAGACCCAAAAATTGAATGTTTATTATCCAATTGGTACCACGTTTTGGTCACTTTTGCATGTCCAATGCTAAAACCATCCATAGTATAGATCCTAAAGCATGAATATGAATGTTTTAACAAAAATATTTATTTCAAGAATAGGTAAATTCTGACTTTATTTTTATAAAAACTCATATAAATATTTGCTTCTGCGCCCGAATTTTATAATTCTTTATCATATTTTAGCAAAAAAAAATCCAGCCCATGTAGCTTACAATATACAACGTATTCATTAAAATGACACCCGAAAATTGAATGTTTATTATCTGATTGGTACCACGTTTTGGTCACTTTTGCATATCTAATTCCAAAATCATCCATAGTATAGATCCTAAAGCATGAATATGAATGTTTTAACAAAAATATCCATTTCAAGAATAGGTCAAATCTGTTTTTATTTTTGTAAAAAATCATATAATATTTGCTTCCGCGCCTGAATTTTACAATTCTTTATCATATTTTAGCTATAAGAAAACATTGCAACAAGAAAATTGCTATTTCAAGTGTGGTAGGTATTCTAGAAACCAGCCAATGTAGCTTAAAATATACAACGTATTCAATAAAATGACACCCGAAAATTGAATGTTTATTATCTGATTGGTAACACGTTTTGGTTACTTTTGCATGTCCAATGCTAAAACCATCTATAGTATAGATCCTAAAGCATGAATATGAACGTTTTAACAAAAATATACATTTCAAGAATAGGTAAAGTCTGATTTTATTTTTGTATAAAATCATATAAATATTTGCTTCCGCGCCTGAATTTTATAATTCTTCATCATATTTTAGCTTAAAGAAATCATTGCAACATCAAAACTGCTATTTCAAGTGTGGTAGGTATTCTAGAATCCAGCCCATGTAGCTTACAATATACAACGTATTCATTAAAATGACACCCGAAAATTGAATGTTTATTATCTGATTGGTACTACGTTTTGGTCACTTTTGCATTTCCAATGCTAAAACCATCCATAGTATAGATCCTAAAGCGTGAATATGAATGTTATAACAAAAATATCCATTTTTAAAATAGTTAAGATCTGACATTATTTTTGTAAAAAATCATATAAATATTTGCTTCCGCGCCCGAATTTTATAATTCTTCATCATATTTTGGCTAAAAGAAAACATTGCAATAGAATCCAGCCCATGTAGCTTAGAATATACAACGTATTCATTAAAATGACACCCGAAAATTAAATGTTTATTATCTGATTGGTACCACGTTTTGGTTACTTTTGCATGTCCAATGCTAAAATCATCCATAGTGTAACGTTTTATTTATTTAGGTGAAGTGTAAAATTGATTAAAAACAAACAATATTTATATAAATAAGTTTAATTAAAGAAATATGAATTATAAAGAATAATGAAAAATAACTAGCACTAAGAAATAACAAATATAAACACTAATTTAGAACTAATTTTTATTTATAAAGACTAAAACACTAAGATAATTTATGTAAACAATTAAAACTACGCAATATTTATTTCTACAATATTTATATCACTCTCTATTTATATTACCATCTGTTCACTACAAGTATCGATACAAGACTGTCCTCGCGATCTTTTGCTCGGAGAATTTATGTAAAACTGTTTATTCTAGAATTATTACTGATTCCTTGTAAATCAGAAAAATGGGAAGCGGACAGACGTGTTCTGACCCCGCGCCGCGAGCCTAGGTTCGGTACAATAGTACAGATCCTAAAGCATGAATATGAATGTTTTAACAAAAATATCCATTTCAAGAATAGGTAAAATCTGACTTTATTTTTGTAAAAAATCATATAAATATTTGCTTCTGGCCCGAATTTTATAATTCTTTATCAGATTTTAGTTAAAAGAAAACATTGCAACAAGAAAATTGCTATTTCAAGTGTGGTAGGTATTCTAAAATCCAGCCAATGTAGCTTAAAATATACAACGTATTCAATAAAATGACACCCGAAAATTGAATGTTTATTATCTGATTGGTACCACGTTTTGGTCACTTTTGCATGTCCAATGCTTAAAACCATCCATAGTATAGATCCTAAAGCATGAATATGAATGTTATATCAAAAATATCCATTTCAAGAATAGGTAAAATTTGATTTTGTTTTTGTAAAGAATCATAGAAATATTTGCTTCCGCGCCCAAATTTTATAATTCTTTAACATATTTTAGCTGAAAGAAAACATTGCAACAACAAAATTGCTGTTTCAAATATGGTAGGTATTCTAGAATCCAGGACATGTAGCTCACAATATACAACGTATTCATTAAAATGACACCCGAAAATTGAATGTTTATTATCTGAATGGTACCACGTTTTATTCACTTTTGCATGTCCAATGCTAAAACCATCCATAGTATAGATCCTAAAGCATGAAAATGAATGTTTTAACAAATATATCCATTACAAGAATAAGTAAAATCTGACTTTATTTTTGTAAAAAAATCATATAAAAATTTGCTTCCGCGTTCGAATTTTATAATTCTTCATCATATTTTAGCTAAAATAAACATTGCAACAAGAAAATTGTTATTTCAAATGTGGTAGGTATTCTAGAATCCAGCCCATGTAGCTTACAATATACAACGTATTCATTAAAATGACACCCGAAAATTGAATGTTTATTATCTGATTAAAATAGCAATTTTCTTGTTGCAATGTTTTCTTTTAGCTAAAATATGATGAAAAATTATAAAATTCGGGCGTGGAAGCAAATATTTATATGATTTTTTACAAAAATAAAGTCTGATTTTACTTATTCTTGAAATGGATATTTTTGTTAAAACATTTGTATTCATGCTTTAATATCTATACTATGGATGGTGTTAGGCATTGGACATGCAATAGTAACCAA
This sequence comes from Stenolophus ochropezus, assembly GCA_035578165.1. Classification (NCBI taxonomy): domain Eukaryota; kingdom Metazoa; phylum Arthropoda; class Insecta; order Coleoptera; family Carabidae; genus Stenolophus; species Stenolophus ochropezus. The sequence goes on along the minus strand of JAQOWZ010000076.1, from coordinate 750,701 downwards.
AACGTGGTACCACTCAGATAATAAACACTCAATTTTCGGGTGCAATTTAATGAATACGTTGTATATTGTAAGCTACATGGGCTGGATTCTAGAATACATACCATACTTGAAATAGCAATTTTCTTGTTGCAATGTTTGTTTTAGCTAAAATATGATGAAGAATTATATCATTTGGGCGCAGAAGCAAATATTTATATGATTTTTTACAAAAATAAAGTCAGAATTTACTTATTCCTGAAATGGATATTTTTGTTAAAATATTCATATTCATGCTTTAGGATCTATACTATAGATGGTTTTAAGGATTGGACATGCAAAAGTGACCAAAACGTGGTACCAATCAGATAATAAATATTCAATTTTCGGGTATCATTTTAATGAATACGTTGTATATTGTAAACTACATGGGCTGGATTCTAGAATACCTGCCATACTTGAAGTAGCAATTTTCATGTTGCAATGTTATCTTTTAGCTAAAATATGATAAAATATTATAAAATTTGGGCGCGGAAGCAACTACTTATATGATTTTTTACAAAAATAAAGTCAGATTTAACCTATTCTTGAAATGGATATTTTTAAAAAAAATCATATTTATGCTATAGGATCTATACTGTGGATGGTTTTAGCATTGAACATGCAAAAGTGACCAAAACGTGGTACCAATCAGATAATAAACATTCAATTTTTGTGTGTCATTTTAATGAAAACGTTGTATATTGTAAGCTACAAGGGCTGGATTCTAGAATACCTGCCACACTTAAAATAGCAATTTTCTTGTTGCAATGTTTCCTTTTAGCTAAAGTAAATAAAGAATTATAAAATTCGGGCGCGGAAGCAAATATTTATATGATTTTTTACAAAAATAAAGTCAGATTTTACCAATTCTTGAAATGGATATTTTTGTTAAAACATTTGTATTCATGCTTTAGGATCTATACTATGTATGGTTTTAAGCATTGGATATGCAAAAATGACCAAACCGTGGTACCATTCAGATAATAAACATTCAATTTTCGGGTGTCATTTTAATGAATACGTTGTATATTGTAAGCTACATGGGCTGGATTCTAGAACACCTACCACACTTGAAATAGTAATTTATTTGTTGCAATGTTTTCTTTTAGGTAAAATATGGTGAAGAATAATAAAATTCGGGCTCAGAAGCAAGTATTTATATGATTTTTTACAAAAATAAAGTCAAATTTTACCTATTCTTCAAATGTATATTTTTGTTAAAACATTCATATTCATGCTTTAGGTTCTATACTATGGATGGTTTTAGCATTGGACATTCAAAAGTGACCAAACCGTGGTAGCATTCAGATAATAAATATTCAATTTTCGGGTGTCATTTTAATGAATACGTTGTATATTGTAAGCTACATGGGATGGATTCTAGAATACCTACCACACTTAAAATAGCAAATTTCTTGTTGCAGTGTTTTCTTTTAGCTAAAATTTGATGAAGAATTATAAAATTCAGGCGCAGAAGCAAATATTTATATAATTTTTTACAAATATAAAGTCAGATTTTACCTATTCTTGAAATGGATATTTTTGTTAAAACATTCATATTTATGCTTTAGGATCTATACTATGGATAGTTTTAAGCATTGGACATGCAAAAGTAAGCAAAAAATGGTAACAATCAGATAATAAACATTCAATTTTTGAGTGACATTTTAATGAATACGTTGTATATTGTAAGCTACATGGGCTGGATTCTAGAATACCTACCACACTTGAAATATAAATTTTCTTGTTGCAATGTTTATTTAGCTAAAATATGATGAAAAAATATTAAATTCTGGCGCAGAAGCATATAATCATATGATTTTTTACAAAAATTAAGTCTGATTTTACCTATTCTTGAAATGAATATTTTAGTTAAAACATTCATCTTCATGCTTTAGGATCTATACTATGGATGGTTTTAAGCATTGGACATACAAAAGTTACCAAAACGTGTTACCAATCAGATAATAAACATTCAATTTTTGGTTGTCAATTTAATGAATAATTCTAGAATACCTACCACACTTGAAATAGCAATTTTCTTGTTGCAATGTTATCTTTTAGCTAAATTATGATGAATAATTATAAAATTCAGGCGCGGAAGCAAGTATTTATATGATTTTTTACAAAAATAAAGTCAAATTTTACCTATTCTTGCAATGGATATTTTTGTTATAACATTCTTATTCATGCTTTAGAATCTATACAATGGATGCTTTTAGCATTGGACAAGCAAAAGTGACCAAAACCTGGTACTAATCAGATAATAAACATTAAATTTTCGGGTGTCATTTTAATGAATTCGTGTATATTGTAAGCTACATGGGCTAGATTTTAAAATACCTACCACACTTGCAATAAAAATTTTCTTATTGCAATGTTTTCTTTTAGCTAAAATATGATAAAGAATTAAACAATTCGGGCGCGGAAGCAAATATTTATATGATTTTTCACAAAAATAAAGTCAGATTTTATTTATTTTTGTTAAAAATCATATATATATTTGCTTCCGCGCCCGAATTTTAAAATTCTTCATTTTATTTTAGCTAAAAGAAAACATTGCAACAAGAAAATTGCTATTTCAAGTGTGGTAGGTATTCTAGATTCCAGCCCATGTAGCTTACAATATACTACGTATTCATTAATACGACACCCGAATATTGAATGTTTATTATCTGATTGGTACCACGTTTTGGTCACTCTTGCATATCCAATGATAAAATCATCCATAGTATAGATCCAAAAGCATGAATATGAATGTTTTAACAAAAAAATCCATTTCAAGAATTGGTATAATCTGACTTTATTTTTGTAAAAAATCATATAAATATTTGCTTGTGCGCCCGAATTTTATAATTCTTCATTTTATTTTAGTTAAAAGAAAACATTGCAACAACAAAATTGCTATTTCAATCGTGGTAGGTATTCTAGAATTCAGCCCATGTAGCTCACAATAAACAACGTATTCATTAAAATGACACCCGAAAATTGAATGTTTATTATCTGATTGGTACCACGTTTTGGTCACTTTTGCATGTCCAATGCTAAAACCATCCATAGTATAGATCCTAAAGCATGAATATGAATGTTATAACAAAAATACCCATTTCAAGAATAGTTAAAATCTGACTTTATTTTTGTAAAAAATCATATAAATATTTGCTTCCTCGCCCGAATTTTATAATTCTTCATCATATATTAGCTAAAAGAAAACATTGCAACAAGAAAATTGCTATTTCAAGTGTGGTAGATATTCTAGAATCCATCCCATGTAGCTTAAAATATACAACATGTTCATTAAAATGACACCTGCAAATTGATTGATATGATAAATTTTAACTAAACGCGTCCGAGGCAGACATTGGTTAACAGTCCAAATCACCGTGCACTGTGAGGGTAATTCGACATAATCCTAAAGCATGAATATGAATGTTTTAACAAAAATATCCATTTCAAGATTAGGTAAAATCTAACTTTATTTTTGAAAAAAAATCATATAAATATTTGCTTCCGCGACCGAATTTTATAATTCTTCATCATATTTTAGCCTAAAGAAAACATTGCAACTAGAAAATTACAATTTCAAGTGTGGTAGGTATTCTAAAATCCAGCCCATGTAGCTTACAATATACGACGTATTTATTTAAATGAGACCCAAAAATTGAATGTTTATTATCCAATTGGTACCACGTTTTGGTCACTTTTGCATGTCCAATGCTAAAACCATCCATAGTATAGATCCTAAAGCATGAATATGAATGTTTTAACAAAAATATTTATTTCAAGAATAGGTAAATTCTGACTTTATATTTATAAAAACTCATATAAATATTTGCTTCTGCGCCCGAATTTTATAATTCTTTATCATATTTTAGCAAAAAAAAATCCAGCCCATGTAGCTTACAATATACAACGTATTCATTAAAATGACACCCGAAAATTGAATGTTTATTATCTGATTGGTACCACGTTTTGGTCACTTTTGCATATCTAATGCCAAAATCATCCATAGTATAGATCCTAAAGCATGAATATGAATGTTTTAACAAAAATATCCATTTCAAGAATAGGTCAAATCTGTTTTTATTTTTGTAAAAAATCATATAATATTTGCTTCCGCGCCTGAATTTTACAATTCTTTATCATATTTTAGCTATAAGAAAACATTGCAACAAGAAAATTGCTATTTCAAGTGTGGTAGGTATTCTAGAAACCAGCCAATGTAGCTTAAAATATACAACGTATTCAATAAAATGACACCCGAAAATTGAATGTTTATTATCTGATTGGTAACACGTTTTGGTCACTTTTGCATTTCCAATGCTAAAACCATCCATAGTATAGATCCTAAAGCGTGAATATGAATGTTATAACAAAAATATCCATTTTTAAAATAGTTAAGATCTGACATTATTTTTGTAAAAAATCATATAAATATTTGCTTCCGCGCCCGAATTTTATAATTCTTCATCATATTTTGGCTAAAAGAAAACATTGCAATAGAATCCAGCCCATGTAGCTTAGAATATACAACGTATTCATTAAAATGACACCCGAAAATTAAATGTTTATTATCTGATTGGTACCACGTTTTGGTTACTTTTGCATGTCCAATGCTAAAATCATCCATAGTGTAACGCTTTATTTATTTAGGTGAAGTGTAAAATTGATTAAAAACAAACAATATTTATATAACTAAGTTTAATTAAAGAAATATGAATTATAAAGAATAATGAAAAATAACTAGCACTAAGAAATAACAAATATAAACACTAATTTAGAACTAATTTTTATTTATAAAGACTAAAACACTAAGATAATTTATGTAAACAATTAAAACTACGCAATATTTATTTCTACAATATTTATATCACTCTCTATTTATATTACCATCTGTTCACTACAAGTATCGATACAAGACTGTCCTCGCGATCTTTTGCTCGGAGAATTTATGTAAAACTGTTTATTCTAGAATTATTACTGATTCCTTGTAAATCAGAAAAATGGGAAGCGGACAGACGTGTTCTGACCCCGCGCCGCGAGCCTAGGTTCGGTACAATAGTACAGATCCTAAAGCATGAATATGAATGTTTTAACAAAAATATCCATTTCAAGAATAGGTAAAATCTGACTTTATTTTTGTAAAAAATCATATAAATATTTGCTTCTGGCCCGAATTTTATAATTCTTCATCAGATTTTAGTTAAAAGAAAACATTGCAACTAGAAAATTACAATTTCAAGTGTGGTAGGTATTCTAAAATCCAGCCCATGTAGCTTACAATATACGACGTATTTATTTAAATGAGACCCAAAAATTGAATGTTTATTATCCAATTGGTACCACGTTTTGGTCACTTTTGCATGTCCAATGCTAAAACCATCCATAGTATAGATCCTAAAGCATGAATATGAATGTTTTAACAAAAATAATTATTTCAAGAATAGGTAAATTCTGACTTTATTTTTGTAAAAACTCATATAAATATTTGCTTCTGCGCCCGAATTTTATAATTCTTTATCATATTTTAGCAAAAAAAAAAAAACATTGCAACAACAAAATTGCTATTTCAATTGTGGTAGGTGTCTAGAATCCAGCCCATGTAGCTCACAATAAACAACATATTCATTAAAATGACACTTGAAAATTGAAAGTTTATTATCTGATTGGTACCACGTTTTGGTAACTTTTGCATGTCCAATGCTAAACCATCGACAGTATAGATGCTGAAGCATGCATATTAATGTTTTAACAAAAATATCCATTACAAGAATAGGTAAAATCTGACTTTATTTTTGAAAAAAAATCATATAAATATTTGCTTCCGCGCCCGAATTTTATAATTCTTCATAATATTTTATCTAAAGAAAACATTGCAACAAGAAAATTGGTATTTCAAGTGTGGTAGGTATTTTAGAATCCAGCCCGTGTAGCTTACAATATACAACGTATTCATTAAAATGACACACGAAAATTGAATGTTTATTATCTGATTGGTACCACGTTTTGGTCACTTTTGCATATCTAATGCAAAAATCATCCATAGTATAGATCCTAAAGTATGAATATGAATGTTTTAACAAAAATATCCATTTCAAGAACAGGTCAAATCTGTTTTTATTTTTGTAAAAAATCATATAATATTTGCTTCCGCGCCTGAATTTTATAATTCTTTATCATATTTTAGCTATAAGAAAACATTGCAACAAGAAAATTGCTACTTCAAGTGTGGTAGGTATTCTAGAATCCAGCCCATGTAGCTTACAATTGTTGTGTACCATTATTGTTTAGACTTTGGAGTATAGATATGATATATTTTTATGTTAGTTATAATTTTGTACGTATTCTAAACAATTGTTTAATGCATGTTAGATATTAAGTTATATATTTTGTACATATTTTCTTGTTTTATTTTATTGTTGTATTTTTCTTATTTGTATTTGTATTATCTTGTTATTCTTAAGTATTTGTACAATTCCTGTATTTTCCCATTCAAATGCTCACTACGTGACTCATCTGTTTACTACCCCTGTAAGTCACGTAGTCCTTTTGTACTTTTATCCAAAAATTTTTATCTTGACCGCTCCTCTAAACCTAAACTACAGCAATAGACATTCCACATCCAGCCCTTCAAGTGGTCTGACCATCATCACTCCAACAATTCCTAGTGACCAATACAGATCGCCATAAATAAAATTTATAATTATTTAGTGTCTACGTGTGTTTTGTGCAACTTAACCCTTGCCATCACGGAACACAACATAATTTTTGGTGTCAGAAGTGGGAAGTTCAATTGTTTATCGAACAACGATCCCGAGGTATCCACGGAGCCGTCCACTTGGCATCTTTCGACATCGTTGAGAACTGTTTCCTGCAGCATGAGCCGAAGATCCAAGCCTTCCGGATCTCTCTTTTACGGTGAGTCTTGTTACTGTATTACTTGTCACTAATTAGAAATTGCATAATTTGTTCCCTTCCACATTCTTTTTATATAAAAATAACTTTTCATCATGGTTAATACCCGAAATAACGGCAATCCAGCTCCAGAAGCCCTCGTAGAATTCCCACTAGATCAAGTAACTCAATTATTGCCACAAATATGTTTTGACGGGAACCCAAGTGAAATATGAGATTTTATTAAACAAGTTGATAATGCATTCCAATACGCTGCTCCTCAAGATATTAATTTTTTAACAGTATTAGTAACATCGAAAATTACTGGAAATGCAAAAGGAGCAAGAGTACAACATGGAGTAACGAGTTGGGACGATATCTCGTATCTTTTAATGAAATTATATTTAAAAAAAATTCTGTAGGTGAATTAATACAAGAATTAAGTTGTCTTAAGCAAGAAAGAACAGAATCTGTTGCCGATTATTATCAAAGACTGCAGAAAGTTAGCAATAGTGTACAAGGTTCCCTACATGCTTCTAACTTTGACGATGATTCTTTACCCGGACGACTAAAAATGATTAACGACATAACATTAAATCGTTTTGTTAAGTACTCTCATCCACAAATTTCTCAGATGTTGCGTTATAAAAATTTTAAAACAATTATCGAAGCGTATTCTGCAGCACTGCTAGAAGAAATCTCCTTAAAAACGAATATTCCCGAAAAATGTTCCATTTGTCACCGCAATAATCATACCTGAAGCAATTGTTATCAAAATGAAAGTCATAGAAATTCTCAAAATAAAACCACTAAACAATGTAGATATTGTAAAAATTTAGGCCACACTATAGATGAATGTAGAAAAAGACGGCAAAATTCACAACCACAGATGCAATACACGCAAAATCAAAATCATCAAAATTTAAATAGACAAAATGTTTCAAATACTAATCGGCAAAATTCAAACTTTTCTCAGAATGCTCAGGGACGTAATTATTCAAACCCGAAACTGCGAATTCATAATTATGGTAGAAATCAAACAAAGACAAAATTATTACTTAATTTGAAATATACCATGTCAAAATTTTTCATATCAAAATTCGCATATTCAAAATTCATACAATCCTCAAAACAATCATCAAGATAACTATGCTGTTGCAAGTACTAGTGCCATAAATAATCAGAATTTTTCAATTGCCAGCCAATGTCCCAATCACCGATACAGGTAGAAGATGTTACAGCAGAGTTCTGTAATCTGTTAATGTAACTATTTCAGATGCATTTTTAACTAATAACAAATTAACCTACGTAATATTTCAATCTCCACATTCTAATTCCGAAGACAAAATTCTTTAATTTTTAATTGATACAGGCGCTTCCGTGTCCTTAATCAAATCTTCTAGCTTAATTAATTATAATATCATAAATCGTAATTCAATTATATTAAATGAAGTATCACGAAATTCTCCAATTTTTACTATGGGTCAAACACATATTCAGTTAAGCATTTTTGATAAATCTTTAGATTCTAAAATCCATTTATTAAATTCTAACACAAATATTCTTTTTGACGGTCTGTTGGGTGACGATTTCTTAAAAACACATGAAGCCAAAATTGAATACTCTAACTATACAATTTCATTTAATTCTATACCTTTTCCAATATCGCTAAACCGTAACACACCACAAAAATCTGAATCAACTATCACTATAAATGCCAGAAGCGAAACTATCATTCCCATTAATATAGTTAATCCGCACCATCTTAATGAAGGTATTATTACAAAAAGAAAATTAGGTAATATTATTATACCAAAAGTTATTGTAAAAGTTTTCGATAAAAATAAATCATTCGTCACAGCAGTAAATGTGAGCAATAAAAAAATAACTTTAAAAATACCAGATTTTCCCATTGAACCATGAAAACGCATTTATTTATAAATTACGCGCTGATTCAGAAAACAATGAATATAAAGTTAGAATCAATAGTTTATTACAAAACATTAGATTGAATCATTTAAATCCAGAAGAAAAAGAATCAGTTATAAATATTTGCTCCGAATTCAATGATATATTTTTTTTGCCCACGGATTTATTAACAAAAACAATTGCAACTTCTCATAAAATCCGTACTACTGACGATACTCTTGTCCATGTTAAAAGTTAAAGATACCCACAGATTCATAAAAATGAAGTTAATAAACAAATTGAAAATTTGTTATCCCATGGTATAATTAAACCATCTATTAGTCCGTGGTCCAGTCCGCTTTGGGTAGTCCCAAAAAAGTTGGACGCTGCAGGTGAACGCAAATGGCGTATCGTCATCGATTATAGGAAGCTTAATGAAAAAACGATAGGCGACGCTTACCCACTACCTAATATAAACGACATTCTTGACCAGTTAGGACACGCAACTTATTTTACAACTTTAGATCTGGCAAGCGGCTAGATTACGCGAAAATAATCTTAAATTACAGCCAGACAAATGTGAATTTCTTAAACAGTCCTGCGAATATCTTGGTCATGTTATTTCAAACAAAGGAGTTGAACCTAATCCAAATAAGGTTGCTTATATTCAAAAAGTTGCAAAACCTAACTGTCAAAAACAAATAAAAATGTTCTTAGGATTAACAGATTACTATAGAAAATTTATTCAAAATTATTCGACTATTAGTAAACCTTTAACTTCACTATTAAAGAAAGATGCTACTTTTATCTGGGGTACTGAACAACAAATCGCTTTTGAAAGTTTAAAACAAAAATTAATAGAAAAACCCATTTTGCAATATCCAAATTGCAACGTACAATTTTGCGTAACAAATGACGCATCTAACGTAGGAGTTGGCGGTGTCCTTTCGCAAATCAAAAACGGAGCCGACCTTCCAGTTGCTTACTATTAGCGGACATTAAATAAAGCTGAATTAAACTATTCGACAACAGAGAAAGAACTGTTAGCTATTCTAAAATCTATTGAAAACTTTAGGCCTTATTTATATGGAAAAAAATTTGTTATTTACCACTCCAGTGGCTTTTTAATTGTAAAAATCCAAATTCCAAATTAGTTAGATGGCGACTTAGGCTTAGTGAATATGAATATGACATTAAATACAAACCAGGTAGAATAAATTGAAATACTGACGGATTATCCCGATTAGTACCTCACCAATGCGTCAATATAACTATAAAACCCATTCGAAATTTTGAAGATTTTATTGCACATAATAAAACCAGTCCGGAAAACTCTCAATACGAAAAAATCTATGTCCCTTTAAAAGCCATAGACAAACCGATGGTTATATTTTGGTCGCAAGATTTAGATGAATCTAATCAATATTTTACATATATTCAGGAAAACTTTAATATTGAAAAATTAAAGCCATCAATTAACGGCGTTTCAAAATTACATAATAATAAGCAGACAATTTATATAACTTACGCTCTTAATTACCATTTTGACAAAATTGAATACAAAAATTTATTTGAATGTTTACAAAATGCTAAAGGTTACATTAAACATGAAAATTTTATCATAGTACATCCAGATAAACGGCATCATATAGAAGAGTCCAAGTTTTTCGGTATAATTAAATTCCTTTTCGATAACAATAAAATCAAAATTTTTAATTCAGATATAACTTCACTTTTAAACGACGAAGAAATTTCTAAAATACTATAAGAGAATCATGATAGCAAGCTTTCTGGTCATTATGGATTTCAAAAAACTTACAAAAAAATTAAACAATAATTTTATTGGCCTTCGATGAAATCAGATATTCGACAATATGTAAAACAATGCCCTTTGTGACAGGTAAATAAAACAAACTTTAAACCCACAAAACAACCGATGGAAATTACAACAACCTCTCACGAACCTTTTGAAAGATTAGCACTCGACATCGTCGGTCCACTCCCATTGTCCGAATCTGGCAATAAATTCATTCTTACTGCTCAAGATGATTTAACAAAATATTGTTTCGCTCAACCAATTCAAAATCACGAAGCATTAACGGTTGCTAAAGTTTTAGGTAATGTTATTACGCAATTTGGTATTCCTAAAACCATACTCTCTGATCAAGGCACAGATTTTATGTCGGAACTTATAAAAAATTTAACAAGTTTCTTTAAAACTAAACATATTTCCACTAGACCATATCACCCGCAATCTAACGGATCTTTAGAGCGTAGCCATATGGTCTTAAAAGATTATTTAAAACATTATATTAATACGAATCAAAATGATTGGGATGAATATATCCAATTTGCAATGTTCAGTTATAATACGTCAGTACATAGCTCTACAAAATACACCCCATATTAACTATTTTTCGGTCGTAAAGCATACCATCCTTCATCTGTAACTAGGAATCCAGAATTCCTTTATACTTACGACGATTATATTCAATCTCTTAAATGTAAACTGAACACTTCATTCAAAATTGCCAGAGAGAATTTAATTGGCTACAAACATAAAAGTAAAGAATACTATGATAAGAACAAAAATCCAAAAAAATTTAAATTAAATGATTTACTTTATATCTATAATAAAGAAAATAAACCGAATACTTAAAAAAATTAGCTCCAAATTTCAAAGGTCCTAATAAAAGTATAAATACTTTCCCAAATGGCACAGTAGAGATTCAAATAGGTAATAAAAAAAGCGATATCACACTAATTTATTGAAACATTTTGTTTCAGATGTCAACTCCGACGGTTAAAATTTTCCTCTTACTACTTGTATCATCCGTATTTATTTTTCATGTAACCTGCTCCATTTATGAAAATACCGAATTTAATAAATCTAGCGGATTATTTTATAATAACTTAGGTGTAATTAAAATTAGCAATTCCGACTTAATTTTATTAAGCTACATAAACCTAACGCATTTACAGCATAGTTATTCTGTATTAAAAACTTTATTTTCGGCCACTAAAGATGCTTGTAACGCCAATTTTCAAAAACATAATTATGGAACTTTTTACTGTCTACAGTCTATAAATTTAATAAGTGATCAACTTCAAGATATAGAAAATAAAAATAATATTTTAATGGACACGATGATTCATCTCGCATGCGTAGAGGTCTGATTAATGCTGTCTCATATGGTCTAAAATGGTTTTTTGGTACGCCGAGCGCATCTGATGCAGAATATTACACTAATAGCATAGACGCCCTAATTAATCAAAATAAACAAACACAGACTTTACTAGAATCTCAAATTCAAATTATTTCCAGCACTATAAAAAATTTTAATAACTCAGTAAATGCGTTAAAATTTAGTGAAGAAACAATGAATAAAAACATCGAGATGATAAACAAAATGTCGGTCAAAACGAATTCTATAATAAACAAATTAACTGTTGAATCTACTATAACGCAACAGACTTTGACTCTTTCTGCAATGACTAATAGAATTAATACCGATTACGACAAATTCAATAACGCAGTCAATTTAGGAAAGCATCGTATTCTTTCACCATACATAATAACTCCAAAATCCCTTTTTACAGAATTACAATATTATAAAGGTGAATTCGACTTACCTGTTCAACCCATGAATTATAATATTCACCTATATTACAAAATTTTTGATCTGCAAGTTTTTTCAAAAAATAACCTCATTGTATTTGCTATAAAAATCCCGCTAGTTACTAAAATAAATTATAACCTTTTTGGCTTAATTCCCTTGCCCGTCCTGCATGTAAATTCTTCTGTTTTCTCATATACAACCCAAAAAACCTTATCTCCTTTTAGCCCAGTCCATAATCTATTTTACCTTAATGCAAGATCTAGTTGGTTGTAAGAAATATAGGACCCAGGAATTCATCTGTACAAGTGTACATACTACAAAGAAAACCGACCAACTCACTTGTGAAACGCAACTACTGGCGCCGCATCGTAAAACTATACACGAGGATTGCGATACTAAGAATATTCAAGCCACAATTGAAACGTGGAAATACATTAAGAACAACAATTGGCTCTACGTACTGCAACATGCCATTACCCTAACCATCATCTGTGAAGAATCTTCTGCAAGCCACACAGAAGAAATTATTTTGCAACATACAGGGTCGATACATATACACAATAAGTGTAAGGGTTATGCAGATAATTACATCTTACAATCATCTGCCGATGTTATAATGAATTTTACAAGTATTATCCCTGCAATAGATATTACGGCTGATGAATATTGCAAAATTGAAAATAATGCACAATTGTTTAAATCGCCCGTTCTCAATCCAATAAAATTGACCAATTTTTATTTAAATGACTTGCGTTATACTAATGAAAAGCTAAAAGATCTAGACCAGGCCATCACGAGTCAAATAGATAAACCCTTCGTCATCCATTACACCCATTGGTACAACATGGTCCCGTCATCGATCGGAGCCAAAGTAGTTTTAGTGTTCTTATTAAAAAATTGTAAACAGTTTAGTTATTTAAAAAATTCGTGCTGTGCAAAGAAAAACAAAAGTGAAGTGTTGCCCCCTGTCCAACAAAGCCCCTTACCACAGATGCCGAACATTGCCCCCTACAAACCAACGGTGGACCCCGTCAGTGACTCCGTCCACGTACCCTTCCAGGCGATGCTCCAGCCATCAGCAGCAGTGGCCCCGTATCGTCCAGCACGTCTCAGCACTACGACACTGTAAATCGTTTTGCAACGATTTCGATTCTATGGGGGGAGATGTTGTGTACCACCATTATTTAGACTTTAGAGTATAGATATATTTGCATGTTAGCCATAATTTTGTACGTATTTTAAACAATTTTTTAATGCATGTTAGACATTAAGTTATATATTTTGTACATATTTTCTTGTTCTATTTTATTGTTGTATTTTTCTTATTTGTATTTGTATTATCTTGTTATTCTTAAGTATTTGTACAGATCCTGTATTTTCCCATCCAAATGCTCACTACGTGACTCATCTGTTTACTACCCCTGTAAGTCATGTAGTCCATTTGTACTTTTATTTAAAATCCTTATCTTGACCGTTCCTCTAAACCTAAACTCCAGCAATAGACATTCCACATCCAGCCCTTCAAGTGGTCAGACCATCATCACTCCAACAATTCCTAGTGATTAATACAGATCGCCGTAAATAAAATTTATAATTATTTAGTGTCTACGTGTGTTTTTGTGGAACTTAACCCATGCCATCACGGGACACAACACAATATACAACGCACTCATGAAAATGACACCCGAAATTTGAATGTTTATTATCTGATTGGTACCACGTTTTGGTTACTTTTGCATGTCCAATACTTAAAACAATCCATAGTATAGATCCTAAAGCATAAATATGAATGTTTCAACAAAAATATCCATTTCAACAATAGGTAAATTCTGACTTTATTTTTGTAAAAAATCATATAATTGTTTGCTTCCGCGCCTGATTTTTATAATTCTTCATCATATTTTAGCTAAAAGAAAACATTGCAACAAGAAAATTACTATTTCAAGTGCGGTTGGTATTGAAGAATCTAGCCCATGTAGCTTACAATATACAACGTATTCATTAAAATTACACCCGAAAATTAAATGTTTATTATCTGATTGGTACCACGTTTTTGTCACTTTTGCATGTCCAATGCTTAAAACCATCCATAGTATAGATCCAAAAGCAAGAATATAAATGTTTTACCAAAAATATCTATTTCAAGAATAGGTACAATCTGACTTTATTTTTGTAAAAAATCATATAAATATTTGCTTCCGCGCCCAAATTTTATAATTCTTCATCATAATTTAGCTAAAACAAAACATTGCAACAAGAAAATTGATATTTCAAGTGTGGTAGGTATTCTAGAATCCAGTCCATGTAGCTTACAATATACAACGTATTCATTAAAATGACAACCGAAAATTGAATGTTTATTATCTGATTGGTACCACGTTTCGGTCACTTTTGCATGTCCAACGCTAGAACCATCCATAGTTTAGATATTAAAGCATGAATATGAATGTTTTAACAAAAATATCTATTTCAAGAATAGGTAAAATCTGACTTTATTTTTGTAAAAAATCATATAAATATTTGCTTCGCGCCTGAATTTATTAATTCTTCATCATATTTTAGTTAAAAGAAAACATTGCAACCAGAAAATTGCTATGTCAAGTGTTGTAGGTATTCTAGAATTCAGCCCATGTAGCTTACAATATACAACGTATTCATCAAGAATTGGTAAAATGTGACTTTATTTTAGTAAAAAATCATATAAATATTTGCTTCCGCGCCCGAGTTTTATAATTCTTCATCATATTTTGGCTAAAAGAAATTATTGCAACATGAAAATTGCTATTTCAAGTGTGGTAGGTATTCAAGAAACCAGCCCATGTAGCTTACGATATACAACGTATTCATTAAAATGACACCCGAAAATTGAATGTTTATTTTTGATTGTTACTACGTTTTGGTCACTTTTGCATGTCCAATGCTAAAATTATCCATAGTATAGTTCCTAATGCATGAATATGAATGTTTTAACAAAAATAATTATTTCAAGAATAGGTAAAATCTGACTTTATTTTTGAAAAAAGCATATAAATATTTTCTTCCGCGCCCAAATTTTATAATTCTTTATCATATTTTAGCCAAAAGAAAACATTGCAACAAGAAAATTGCTATTTCAAGTCCGGTAAGTATTCTAGAATACAGGCCATGTAGCTTACACTATACAACGTATTCATTAAAATGACACCCGAAAATTGAATGTTTATTTTTGATTGTTACTACGTTTTGGTCACTTTTGCATGTCCAATGCTAAAATTATCCATAGTATAGGTCCTAAAGCATGAATATGAATGTTTTAACAAAAATATCCATTTCAAGAATAGGTAAAATCTGACTTTATTTTTGTAAAAAGCATATAAATATTTGCTTGCTCGCCCGAATTTTATAATTCTTTATCATATTTTAGCTAAAAGAAAACATTGCAACATGAAAATTGCTATTTTAAGTGTGGTAGGTATTCTAGAAACCAGCCCATGTAGCTTACGATATACAACTCATTCATCAAGAAAAGGTCAAATCTGACTTAATTTTTGTGAAAAATCATATAAATATTTGCTTCTGCGTCCGAATTTTATAATTCTTCTTCATGTTTTAGCTAAAAGAAATCATAGCAACAAGAAAATTGCTACATCAAGTGTGGTAGGTATTCTAAAATGCATCCCATGTGGCTTAAAAAATACAACGTATTAATTAAAATGACACCTAAAAATTTAATGTTTATTACCTGATTCGTACCACGTTTTGGTTACTTTTGCATGTCTAATGCTTAAAACCATCCATGATATAGATCCTAAAGCATGAATATGAATGTTTTAACAAAAATATTCATTTCAAGAATAGGTAATATCTGACTACATTATTGTAAAAAATCATATAAATATTTGCTTCCGCGCCCGAATTTTATAATTCTTTATCATATTTTAGCTAAAAGAAAACATTGCAACATGAAAATTGCTAATTCAAGTGTGGTAGGTATTCTAGAAACCAGCCCATGTAGCTTACGATATACAACGTATTCATTAAAATGACACCCGAAAATTGAATGTTTTTTTTTATTGTTACTACGTTTTGGTCACTTTTGCATGTCCAATGCAAAATTATCCATAGTATAGATCCTAATGCATGAATTTGAATGTTTTAACAAAAATATCCATTTCAAGAATAGGTAAAATTTGACTTTATTTTTGTAAAAAGCATATAAATATTAGCTTCCGCTCCCGAATTTTATAATTCTTCATCATTTTTTAGCTAGAAGAAAACATTGCAACAAGAAATTTGCTATTTCAAGTGTGGTAGGTATTCTAGAATCCAGCCCGTGTAGCTTACAATATACAACGTATTCATCAAGAAAAGGTAAAATTTGACTTTATTTTTTTTTTAAATTATATAAATATTTCCTTCCGCGCCCGAATTCTATAATTCTTCATCATATTTTAGCTAAAATAAATCATTGCAACTAGAAAATTGCTATTTCAAGTGTTGTAGGTATTATAGAATCCAGCCCATGTAGCTTACAATATACAACGTATTCATAAAAATGACACCCGAAAATTTAATGTTTATTATCTGATTGTTACTAGGTTTTGGACACTTTTGCATGTCCAATGCTAAAATTATCCATAGTATAGATACTAATACATGAATATGAATGTTTTAACAAAAATATCAATTTCGAGAATAGGTAAAATCTGACTTTATTTTTGTAAAAAGCATATAAATATTTGCTTGCTCGCCCGAATTTTATAATTCTTTATCATATTTTAGCTAAAAGAAAACATTGCAACATGAAAATTGCTATTTTAAGTGTGGTAGGTATTCTAGAAACCAGCCCATGTAGCTTACGATATACAACTTATTCATCAAGAAAAGGTCAAATCTGACTTAATTTTTGTGAAAAATCATATAAATATTTGCTTCTGCGTCCGAATTTTATAATTCTTCTTCATGTTTTAGCTAAAAGAAATCATAGCAACAAGAAAATTGCTACATCAAGTGTGGTAGATATTCTAGAATACAGCCCATGTAGCTTACAATATACAAAGTATTTATTTTAATATACAAAGTAGTATTTTTGAAAAAAATCATATAAATATTTGCTCCCGCGTTCGAATTTTATAATTTTTCATTATATTTTAGCTAACGAAAACATTGAAACAAGAAAATTGCTATTTCAATTGTGGTAGGTATTCTAAAATGCATCCCATGTGGTTAAAAATATACAACGTATTCATCAAGAAAAGGTAAAATCTGACATAATTTTTGTGAAAAATCATATAAATATTTGCTTCTGCGTCCGAATTTTATAATTCTTCATCATATTTTAGCTAAAAGAAAACATTGCAACATGATAATTGCTATTTTAAGTGTGGTAGGTATTCTAGAAACCAGCCCATGTAGCTTACGATATACAACGTATTCATCAAGAAAAGGTCAAATCTGACTTAATTTTTGTGAAAAATCATATAAATATTTGCTTCTGCGTCCGAATTTTATAATTCTTCTTCATGTTTTAGCTAAAAGAAATCATAGCAACAAGAAAATTGCTACATCAAGTGTGGTAGGTATTCTAGAATACAGCCCATGTAGCTTACAATATACAAAGTATTTATTTTAATATACAAAGTAGTGTTTTTGAAAAAAATAATATAAATATTTGCTCCCGCGTTCGAATTTTATAATTTTTCATTATATTTTAGCTAAACGAAAACATTGAAACAAGAAAATTGCTATTTCAATTGTGGTAGGTATTCTAAAATGCATCCCATGTGGTTAAAAATATACAACGTATTCATCAAGAAAAGGTAAAATCTGACATAATTTTTGTGAAAAATCATATAAATATTTGCTTCTGCGTCCGAATTTTATAATTCTTTATCATATTTTAGCTAAAAGAAAACATTGCAACATGAAAATTGCTATTTTAAGTGTGGTAGGTATTCTAGAAACCAGCCCATGTAGCTTACGATATACAACGTATTCAGTAAAATGACACCCGAAAATTAAATGTTTATTATCTGATTGGTACCACGTTTTGGTCACTTTTGCATGTCCCATGCTAAAATTATCCATAATATAAATCCTAAAGCATGAATATGAATGTTTTAACAATAATATCCATTTCAAGAATAGGTAAAATCTGACTTTATTTTTGTAAAAAATCATATAAATATTTGCTTTCGCGCCCGAATTTTATAATTCTTCATCATATTTTAGCAAAAAGAAAACATTGCAACAAGAAAATTGCTATTTCGAGTGTTGTAGTTATTCTAGAATCCAGCCCATGTAGCTTACATTATACAACGTATTCATCAAGAATAGGTAAAATCTGACTCTATTTTTGTAAAAAAATCATGAATGGCCTGGATTCTAGAATACCTACCACGCTTGAAATAGCAATTTTCATGTTGCAAAGTTTTCTTTAGCTAAAATGTGATAAAGATTTATAAAATTCGGTAGCGGAAGCAAATATTAATATGATTTTGTACAAAAATAAAGTTAGATTCTACCTATTCTTGAAATGGATATTTTTGTTAAAACATTCATATTCATGCTTTGGGATATATACTATGGATGGATTTAGCAGTGGACATGCAAAAGTGACCAAAACGTGGTACCAATTAGATAATAAACATTCAATTTTTGGGTGTCATTTAATGAATACGTTGTATATTGTAACGTACATGGGCTGGATTCTAGAATACCTACCACACTTGAAATAACTGTTTTCTTGTAGCAATATTTTCTTTCAGTTATAATATGATGAAGATTTATAATATTTGGGCGCGGAAGCAAATATTTATATGATTTTTTACAAAAATAAAGTCAGATTTTACCTATTCTTGAAAGGGATATTTTCGTTAAAACATTCATATTTATGCCTTGGAATCTATACTATGGATTGTTTTAGCAATAGACATGCAAAAGTGATCAAAACGTGGTACCAGTCAGATGATAAGCACAAGTGCTACGTATTTTTAAATGCGAAATTTTGTGGCTTAGGTGCTTGAGAACTTTTCAGATGGGTTCAGCTAGCCGCGCTACCAAGAATTTTGTTGGAAAATTTTCATCGAATTATAATTTGCGGCTAAATGGTGCTTTTAAGCTATAAAACTTATACTACAAAAGTTGTTTATAATTTAATTTTACATATGATTCGTACATTCTTGTTTATAATTTTGCTATTTTTTTGGGGTCGGTCTCACTAACGAAGGTAAATCGACGATGATTATGTCTAATTACCCTTACAGTGCACGGCGATTTGGACTATTAACCAATATTTATATGATTTTTTACAAAAAAAAGTAAGATTTTACCTATTCTTGAAATGGTTATTTTTGTTAAAACATTCATATATATGCTTTAGAAACTATAGTATGGATGGTTTTAGCATTGGACATGTAAAAGTGACCAAAACGTGGTACCAATCAGATAATAAACATTCAATGTTCGGATGTCATTTTAATGAATTCGTTGTATATTGTAAGCTACATGGACTGAATACCTACCACACTTGAAATAGCAATTTTCTTGATGCAATGTTCTCTTTTAACTAAAATATGATGAAGAAATAAAAAATTTGGGCGCGAAGCAAATATTGCAACGCGCACCACACAGTCCTGTATTACTCTAGCTCTTACGCATCTAAGATGACAGTGAATGCGGCCGCCAGCTTTTAGACAGTGGAGAAGGGGGTGGTTCAAATAATGAAATAGTATAAATTATAATAAGGCGCCACATAGTTGTTGTCAAAAAAGGAAACCTGGTATACAACCACGAAAATACGAATCTGTGAAGGATAATCAAAAGATAATAGTAGATAAATAAAAAAAGAAAACAAATAAAGCTCCGTTTGAAATTAAAATTTAGGATATATTAAATATTTGTAGTATTACATTTAATATTTTGTGATTATGTTGTCCAATATGTAAATAAAGTTTGAAATCGAAATTCTTTATATTAACAAATTTTCTGAATGAGTTATATAACTCATACGAGATATAAACGAAAGGTAATCCTAATAAGTGAATAAACTGTACCAAATAGGGGATGCGTGGCGCACGAACGAGCGAGGATTTCGAATGTTTGGATAGTTAAGACTTTAAATATAATACGCAACAATAGGGGCAATACAGGTGGTTGGTCGACCAATCAGGGTAATGCGAGCGTAACAAGCGTCGAAATAAGTTAAATTCAGTCCTAACCCTTCCTAAGCCGAAACAATCCCTAAATGAGTATCTCTCATAAAAAATTCTGAGACTCTTGTGAGCTAGTACATATAAAATAATAACATAATCGTAAATAAATGTAACTAAATAACATAACATTCAAAAATCAATTCAAAAAATATTTAAAAATAACAACAAAGAAAAAAAATCAAAATGGAGCTTATCTGCATGTGTTTGGAGAGCTGATGATGTCGGAGTGACGTAGTGTGCGGTAGTGACGTAGTGTGTGACGAGTTTCAAAATGGCGTCGAACAATTTCCGCTTGAAACACGAGGTACCGGTCATCCAATTGTCCCCAAAAATCCTCTACCAAAATGTGTATCCACCAAAAATAAGGGTGCACAACCCAATCCAACCATAAGCATCCAATAAATCGGATCATGATCGAATTAATATCGATAGTGGTAGAAAAGTAAATACAATAAAATAAAAGCCTGAAAGGAGAACTCAATTAGCATTGCCAGGTCGATGATTAAGTTAAAAGTTACTTTTACTGATTGTAAATTAACAATGATCAAAATATTATTACCAAAATACTTGATAGATACTTCTACAACTGGGCTAATCAACAATAAAAGTAAATACATGAGATGGTGGGCGGCTAAGTTGTTTTTCAATGATCGCAGTGCAATTAATCCGGAACAATTTTCCGCGGGAACAAATATTCCCCAATTATTTTTCTCAGTTCAAATCCCCAAATGACGGGCACGTTAAACTTATCCAACAATAAACTAAACAATATGATAAATAATAACCAGACACTGAGATATGACTACAGCGACGATCAAGGAACAGAATGAATCACTTCGCTCAAATCTGCGGGTTAGCTCAAACTTGCACATGCCCAAATGTATAAAAATATAAAAATTAATATTCCTGACAATAATCAACCAGCAATGCATAAGAGTTCCACAAATTGCGAACAAAAATGGTAATAAGGAAAGAAAATGGTTTAGATTTTAAATAAATTGCAGATTGCAAAAATAAACCGTAAAAACTCCCCCCTTTTCCAAAAAAAAAAAGAAATTACCCAGAAAATTTCTGATACGCTAGCTGTAACCCAAAAGGAAAAAAAATACGTATACCATTGTACCAAATTAATCATCGTCGTCAGGGTTAGCTTTTAGATGCGAACTTGTCCAAGTTGCCGGAAGTACATTACCATCAAAACTTTCGAGTTGATAGGAATCCGTGGATAATCGTTTATGTATGAGGAACGGACCGACATACTTACTGGCTAATTTCGCCGTGTAATATTTGGAAGCGTCTGATAGCACAAAATTTTTTCACCAAACTACTTGTTTAGGGTAAAACGAGATTTCACGACGTCTTAGGTCATATCGATTTTTCGACTTCCTATAGGCCTTTTGTAGTCGCTGCGAAACATCCTTGTATAACTTGGCAAAATTACATGAACGCTCCGTATATTCCTCGGCATTTGGAACTGCAACCATTTCTTCCCCTAATACATTATTCGTATCCGAAGTGTGCTCAGTACCGAGTAGCTTAATCTCACGCCCGAAATTAATAAAATATGGACTAAGGCCGGTAACTTCATGTACCGCGGTACGCAATGCGCAAGCAACCTTTGGTAAAAATTTTGCCCATTCGCGATGATTATCAGAGACGTAAGATATTAACATCGTTTTTAATACACGGTTCACCCGTTCTGCAGGATTTGCCTGAGGGTGGTAATAGGACGTATAAGTAGGTTTGACTTTATAATGATGAAGGAGATCCCGATACTCTCCTGACCGAAACTGAGTGCCATTATCCGAGATAATAGTCCTGGGGACACTAAACATTAAAAAAACATTGTCTTCGATTAATTTAACGACATTAGCAGCAGAGGCTTTACGCAAGGAAAAAAATAAAAACAATTTGCTGAAACAATCGGATACTACCAAAATAGTAGTAAATCCGCGACACGACGGAGGAAGAGGACCAACTAAGTCAACACAGATAACTTCCCATGGCTTACTTATCTAAAAATGACCTCCCATACGACCTGTTGGGGCCTTTTGCTCAGGTTTCTAAGAAATGCATACCTTACAACACCGAATGTATTTTGCGACATCCATTTTAATTTTCGGCCAATAATACTTCTGAGCAAGGCGATGGTATGTTTTTAACACACCGAGATGTCCACTAGTCGGAACATCATGAAACTGTGTAATCAAACTTTTACGTTCGCTTTTCGAGACCAATTGTTTTCAGTTAAAGTCTTTATCCGTCAACCCATAATTATCCGAAGCAATATACTTAAATAGACGACCGTTCTCAATACGAAATGAAGAATAACGCTTGGGATCTTTCACTACTTTGTCACCTAGATCTCTATACCATTTATCCTCGCAAGCCTTAACATCGACAATGACATCAGCCACTGGGACTGCACGGGATAACGTATCTGGTACAACATGTTCTTTCCCTTGACGATGTACAATGTCAAAATTATACTGCTGCAGGCGAACGGCCCAACGAGCTAAGCGACCCGATGGGTTTTTGTTTAACCACAACAGCGAGTAGTGATCCGTAACGGCAGTAAATTTAGTGCCATCCAGATATAGGCGCAACTTCTCAATCGACCAAAGTAAAGCTAAAAGCTCTTTTTCCGTAGTGGAATAGTTTCTCTCTGCCCGCGACAGGGACCGAGACAAATAACATATCATTTTCTCCTCATCGTTGTGCTTTTGAGACAGTACCGCTCCTAAGCCATAATTTGATGCATCTGTTTGTAATATAAATTCGCGGTCAAAATCAGGACATGATAAAATAGGGGCGGAAACTAGATAATTTTTAATAGTCGCCCAGGATTCAGCACATTCTCTATCCCAATTGAATTTTGAATTTTTCTTCAACAATTTGGTTAAAGGCGCGATAGTAGATGAAAAATGCGGGACGAACCGCCGATACCAAGATGCCATCCCCAATACGCGACGTACTTCAGATACACAGGTTGGGGTAAGAATTTCTAAAATGGCACGGACTTTATCGGGATCTACATGGAGGCCTTTATTATTTACGACATAGCCGAGATATTTAAGTTCTTCTCGACAAATCTGGCATTTCTCCCGACATAATGTAAGTCCTGCATCAATAATACGCGTCAACACTTCTTTCAGCACTTCGATATGCTTCTCGAATGTGGAAGTTACAATAACAATATCATCCAAATAAACGAAGACGTGTGGTTCTAAATCCGCACCTATCACACGATCAATAAAACTTTGCCACGTGGCAAGCGCATTATGCAAACCAAAGGGCATTCGTTTAAAATGGAACAAGCCACGGTGTGGCACGGTAAATGCCGTATATTGTTTTGACTCTTCGTCCATGGGGATTTGCCAATAAGCAGACTTAATATCTAAAGAACGAAGATAATGCGCGTCTCTCAATTTATCTAATGTGCTCGACACATACGGAATGGGATACGCATTTCTACGCGTTACACTATTAAGTTTCCTATAGTCCACACAAAATCTAAATGTTCCATCCTTCTTAGGTACAAGAAGTATTGGAGAGGACCAGGGACTCTGTGATCTTTCGACCACACCTAGGGCAAGCATTTTATCCAGTTCTTAAACTACATGCTTCTGCATGGCTGGGGAAATCGGATAATACCTTTGCTTAATCGGTTCATTATCGGTAATGATTTTATGGGTAACTAATTTGGTACAACCTAATTCTTTATTATCGTCAGCCAGTACGGTTGTGTGGTCGTGGCGTGTCTTGTCTGATCGTGTAGATAAGCAACATAGCCCGCCCTGTCCAATTGGATGGGTTACCGCACAACGGCTCGGTGTGTGCTGACCTTGCAGAGACTGTAGGCTGACAACCTGCATCACTAAAATGCAAGTAAAACTGTCATGAAACAAGTACCTCAGGTACTTGAGGCCCTATTCCTCAGAGGAATGTTGTGCCATAGAGAGAGAATTATTTATTATCCATAAATTGAAACATGGTATCTAATAAACTGGACAAAAGTTTTTCCTGTTCTAAGGATAAATTCGGCCTCGCGTTAATTGAATTACACGCTATATCAGGGGACGAAGAAAAGGACCATTCACCTTTGCGAATATCTGGCACGACTCACATTATCTTCCAAAAATTCATACCCAAAATCAACGAGTGTGACAGCTCTGGTACTACCAAGATATCTTTAATTTTAATTTGGTCTCTTAACCGAACGGGAACGGATATACTTCCAATGCACGCGCAACGTTCACCGTTAGCAACAGTACAATACGAAACTCTTTTGGTCAATGGTAAATTAAAATTTTTCAATATATCCCAACCCGGTTCCCCGAAAATTGTACAAGACGCACCTGAATCTAGCAACCCAAGAAAGGATTTTTCATAAATATAAACCGTCAAATAAGGACGCTCATCGTCCTTCGCATGAGCTAATATAAAATCTAAAACATAACTAACCGCTGCCGAATTTGGTCTAGAACGATGCACCAGCCGTCTTACTGCTGCATCCGACGATCGTTTCCCGAGTTACCGCAAGAAGTACAAGTCCTTGTGGTAACGTTAGGTTTTCCACAACGAAAACAATGCTTTTTAAGGGGTTGTCGACAGCGAGAAGATAAGTGACCCACCTTACCACAATTCCAGCAGTTTCGAGGCGGGCTTGGCGCATGCTCAGTAGAGGCGACTGACCGAGACGAGGAGGAGAATTTTAAAGTAGATGAAGCACGCGGACGATCACTCGTATATACAAATGCTAAATCTGGTTCAACCGATAAACCGCGGCGCGGAGGCGGCGCATATGATTCCACAGATGCTTTTTGGATTTCTAACTTCCGACATAACTGTAATAATTGCGAAACCGATTTAACATTAGTTAGAGCTAGCTGCGACTGATAAAAGGGTGCAATGTGTCTTAATAAAATGTTAACTCGACTTTGTTCCGATAGTTTCGTACCAAGACGCGAGTATAACGACGTCATGACTGCAACATATATACCAATAGGCTCGTCAGGACCTTGAGTACGCTTTTTGATTTCTTCCAATAATATTTCTTTGTAGTCAATAGGCTGAAATTCTTCACGTAACTTTTCCACTAAGTCGGTCCACGTGCTAAAAAGATGTTTATTCGCTCTATATCAAATTAAGCCTGTGGCTTCGAACAAATCGACCGCTGAATTTAACAGTTCTGTTCGCGACACATGACGCGCCATGCGAAGTTCTTCAACTCTCTCAATAAATGCGTTAACAGAAGTTTGTTTGGTATTACTGATGAATTTTAAATTCCATTTTGCTACAGGATCCGACTTTAATGACATGCGACTTTTACCCGAATCAGGCTCTGAATCGGATTCTGTGGAAGCTGAGTCACTTGAATGATCACTAGTTTTGATATCGAGTAAAGACGCTCTAGAGTTTCGCTTAATAAAGTCGAGGAGGATTTGGACTTCTTTACCTTTATGTCTAAATCTGCTCGTAATGAAGCTAAAGAAACAAAAATTTTGCTTTACCTCCTTCGTTTTTTGCTTTACAACGATTTAAGCGACCTAAGGAATGGGCGATTTTAGACCTAATTTTTTTATACTCAGAAGAATACTTCAAACCGGAAAATGAATCTATTAACTCTGTGATTGCTTCTATTTGCAGCGTGGTCCTCATCGAATGTATAAGGGTGTTTAGGCCACTTATACGACGAACTATTCTCCACCTTTATAATATAACGTAATCTCATCGAGTCAACATCGGTGACGTCAACAACTCCCTCAATTTTTAATTCATATGTTATTTCGTCTTTTGATAATCTGTTTATCTCAAACTTCGTATCCATATTTACAATAGAAAGACCACAATAATTAAATAAAAGAAAAAAATAATCTCGAAATATAAGTAGACACACGAACCTGTACTAACCTATCGAAAATAATGTAATATGCAATGGTAATTAAGCAAAAAAGAACAGGTAGATGCTATTTCTTTGCTACGCGCACCACACAGTCGTGTATAACTGTAGCTCTTGCGCATCCAAGATGACAGTGAATGCGGCCACCAGCTTTTAGACAGTGGAGAAGGGGGTGGTTCAAATAATGAAATAGTATAAATTATAATAGGGCGCCACGTAGTTCTTGTCAAAAAAGGAAACCTGGTATACTACCACGGAAATACGAATCTGTAAAGGATAATCAAAAGATAATAGTAGGAAAATAAAAAAAAAAACAAATAAAGCTCCGTTTGAAATTAAAATTTAGGATATATTAAATATTTGTAGTATTACATTTAATATTTTGTGATTATGTTGTCCAATATGTAAATAAAGTTTGAAATCGAAGTTCTTTATATTAACAAATTTTCTGAATGAATTATATAACTCATGCGAGATATAAACGAAAGGTAATCCTAATAAGTAAATAAACTGTACCAAATAGAGGATGCGTGGCGCACGAACGAGCGAGGACTTCGAATGTTTGGATAGCTTAGACTTTAAATATAATACGCAACAATAGGGGCAATACGGGTGGTTGGTCGACCAATCAGGATAATGCGAGCGTAACAAGCGTCGAAATAAGTTAAATTCAGTCCTAACCGTTCCTAAGCCGAAACAATCCCTAAATGAGTATCTCTCATAAAAAATTCTGAGACTCTTGTGAGCTAGTACATAATGGTAAATAAATGTAACTAAATAACATAACATTCAAAAATCAATTCAAAAAATATTTAAAAATAACAACAAAGAAAAAAAATCAAAATGGAGCTTATCTGCATGTGTTTGGAGAGCTGATGATGTCGGAGTGACGTAGTGTGCGGTAGTGACGTAGTGTGTGACGAGTTTCAAAATGGCGTCGAACAATTTCCGCTTGAAACACGAGGTACCGGTCATCCAATTCTCCCCAAAAATCCTCTACCAAAATGTGTATCCACCAAAAATAAGGGCTCAACAACCCAATCCAACCATAAGCATCCAATAAATCGGATCATGATCGAATTAATATCGATAGTGGTAGAAAAGTAAATACAATAAAATAAAAGCCTGAAAGGAGAACTCAATTAGCATTGCCAGGTCGATGATTAAGTTAAAAGTTACTTTTACTGATTGTAAATTAACAATGATCAAAATATTATTACCAAAATACTTGATAGATACTTCTACTACTGGGCTAATCAACAATAAAAGTAAATACATGAGATGGTGGGCGGCTAAGTTGTTTTTCAATGATCGCAGTGCAATTAATCCGGAACAATTTTCCGCGGGAACAAATATTCCCCAATTATTTTTCTCAGTTCAAATCCCCAAATGACGGGCACGTTAAACTTATCCAACAATAAACTAAACAATATGATAAATAATAACCAGACACTGAGATATGACTACAGCGACGATCAAGGAACAGAATGAATCACTTCGCTCAAATCTGCGAGTTAGCTCAAACTTGCACATGCCCAAATGTATAAAAATATAAAAATTAATATTCCTGACAATAATCAACCAGCAATGCATAAGAGTTCCATAAATTGCGAACAAAAATGGTAAAAGGAAAGAAAATGGTTTAGATTTTAAATAAAATGCAGATTGCAAAAATAAACCGTAACAATATTTATATGATTTTTTACAAAAATAAAGTCAGATTTTACCTATTCTTGAAATGGATATGTTTGTTAAAACCACTCATATTCATGCTTTAGGATCTATACTATGGATGGTTTTAGCATTAGATATGCATAAATGACCAAAACGTGGTACCAATCAAATAATAAACACAAGAGCTACGTATTTTTTAATGTGAAATTTTGTGTCTTAGGTGTTTGACGAATTTTCAGATGGGTTCGGCTGGCAGCGCTACCGAGAATTTCGTTGGAAAATTTTCATCCAATTATAATTTGCGGCTAAATGGTGCTTATAAACCATACAATTTATACAACAAAAGTTGTTTATAATTCAATTTTACATATGATTCGTACATTTTTATTTATAATTTTGCTATTTTTTTGGGGTCAGTCTCACTAACGAAGCTATATCGACGATGATTATGTCCAATTACCCTTACAGTGCACAGTGAATTGGACTGTTAACCAATGTCTGCCTCTTACGCGTTTAGTTAAATTTTATCATATCATTCAATTTTCGGGTGTCATTTTAATGAATACGTTGTATGTTGTAATTTACATGGGCTGGATTCCAGATTACCTATCACACTTGAAATAGCAATTTTCTTGTTGCAATGTTTTCTTTTAACTAAAATATGATGAAGATTTAATAAATTCTGACGCGAAGCAAATATTTATATGATTTTTTACAAAAATAAAGTCAGATTTTACCTATTCTTAAAATGGATATTTTTGTTAAAACATTCATATTCATGCTTTAAGATCTATACTATGGATGGTTTTAGCACTGGACATATAAAAGTGTCCAAAACGTGGTACCAATCAGATAATAAACATTCAATTTTCGAGGTGTCATTTTAATGAATACGTTGTATATTGTAAGCAACATGGGCTGGATTCTAGAATACCTACTACACTTGAAATAGCAATTTTCTTGTTGCAATGTTTTCTTTTAGCTAAAATATGATGTACAATTATAAAATTCGGGCGCGGAAGCAAATATTTATATGATTTTTTACAAAAATATAATCAATTTTTACCTATTCTTGAAATGGATATTTTTGTTAAAACATTCATATTCATGCTTTAGTATCTATACTATGGATGGTTTTATCATTAAACATGCAAAAGTGACCATATTTATATTTTATTTATTATTTATAATTTTGCTATTTTTTTGGAGGTCGGTTTAACTAACGAAGGTAAATTAACAATGATTATGTCCAATTACCCTTACAGTGCACGGTGATTTGGACTGTTAACCAATGTCTGCCTCGGACGTGTTTAGATAAATTTTACCATATCATTCAATTTTCGGGTGTCATTTTAATGAATACGTTGTATATTGTAAGCTACATGGGCTGGATTTTAGAATACCTACCACACTTGTAATAGCAATTTTCTTGATGCAATGTTTTCTTTTAGCTAAAATATGATGAAGAATTAAAAAATTCGGCGCGGAAGCAAATATTTATATGATTTTTTTCAAAAATAAAGTCAGATTTTACCTATTCTTGAATTGGATATTTTTGATAAAACATTCATATTCATGCTTTAGGATCTACACTATGGATGGTTTTAGCATTAGACATGCAAAAGTGACCAAAACGTGGTACCAATCAGATAATAAACACAAGAGCTACGTATTTTTAAATGCGAAATTTTGTGTCTTAGGTGCTTGACGAATATTCAAATGGATTCGGCTTGCCACGCTACCGAGAATTTCGTTGGACAATTTTCATCCAATTATAATATGCGGTTAAATTGTGCTTATAAAATTCGTGCGCGGAAGCTAATATTTATATGATTTTTTACAAAAATAAAGTCAGATTTTACCTATTTTTAAAATGGATATTTTTGGTAAACATTCATATTCATGCTTAAGGATCTATACTATAAATAAATGTAACAAAATAACATAACATTCAAAAATCAGTTCAAAAAATATTTAAAAATAACAACAAAGAAAAAAAATCAAAATGGAGCTTATCTGCATGTGTTTGGAGAGCTGATGATGTCGGAGTGACGTAGTGTGCGGTAGTGACGTAGTGTGTGACGAGTTTCAAAATGGCGTCGAACAATTTCCGCTTGAAATACGAGGTACCGGTCATTCAATTCTCCCCAAAAATCCTCTACCAAAATGTGTATCCACCAAAAATAAGGGCTCAATAACCCAATCCAACCATAAGCATCCAATAAATCGGATCATGATCGAATTAATATCGATAGTGGTAGAAAAGTAAATACAATAAAATAAAAGCCTGAAAGGAGAACTCAATTAGCATTGCCAGGTCGATGATTAAGTTAAAAGTTACTTTTACTGATTGTAAATTAACAATGATCAAAATATTATTACCAAAATACTTGATAGATACTTCTACAACTGGGCTAATCAACAATAAAAGTAAATACATGAGATGGTGGGCGGCTAAGTTGTTTTTCAATGATCGCAGTGCAATTAATCCGGAACAATTTTCCGCGGGAACAAATATTCCCCAATTATTTTTCTCAGTTCAAATCCCCAAATGACGGGCACGTTAAACTTATCCAACAATAAACTAAACAATATGATAAATAATAACCAGACACTGAGATATGAATACAGCGACGATCAAGGAACAGAATGAATCACTTCGCTTAAATCTGCGAGTTAGCTCAAACTTGCACATGCCCAAATGTATAAAAATATAAAAATTAATATTCCTGACAATAATCAACCAGCAATGCATAAGAGTTCCATAAATTGCGAACAAAAATGGTAAAAGGAAAGAAAATGGTTTAGATTTTAAATAAATTGCAGATTGCAAAAATAAACCGTAACAATATTTATATGATTTTTTACAAAAATAAAGTCAGATTTTACCTATTCTTAAAATGGATATTTTTGTTAAAACATTCATATTCATGCTTTAAGATCTATACTATGGATGGTTTTAGCACTGGACATATAAAAGTGTCCAAAACGTGGTACCAATCAGATAATAAACATTCAATTTTCGAGGTGTCATTTTAATGAATACGTTGTATATTGTAAGCAACATGGGCTGGATTCTAGAATACCTACTACACTTGAAATAGCAATTTTCTTGTTGCAATGTTTTCTTTTAGCTAAAATATGATGTACAATTATAAAATTCGGGCGCGGAAGCAAATATTTATATGATTTTTTACAAAAATATAATCAATTTTTACCTATTCTTGAAATGGATATTTTTGTTAAAACATTCATATTCATGCTTTAGTATCTATACTATGGATGGTTTTATCATTAAACATGCAAAAGTGACCATATTTATATTTTATTTATTATTTATAATTTTGATATTTTTTTGGAGGTCGGTTTAACTAACGAAGGTAAATTAACAATGATTATGTCCAAGTACCCTTACAGTGCACGGTGATTTGGACTGTTAACCAATGTCTGCCTCGGACGTGTTTAGATAAATTTTACCATATCATTCAATTTTCGGGTGTCATTTTAATGAATACGTTGTATATTGTAAGCTACATGGGCTGGATTTTAGAATACCTACCACACTTGTAATAGCAATTTTCTTGATGCAATGTTTTCTTTTAGCTAAAATATGATGAAGAATTAAAAAATTCGGCGCGGAAGCAAATATTTATATGATTTTTTTCAAAAATAAAGTCAGATTTTACCTATTCTTGAATTGGATATTTTTGATAAAACATTCATATTCATGCTTTAGGATCTACACTATGGATGGTTTTAGCATTAGACATGCAAAAGTGACCAAAACGTGGTACCAATCAGATAATAAACACAAGAGCTACGTATTTTTAAATGCGAAATTTTGTGTCTTAGGTGCTTGACGAATATTCAAATGGATTCGGCTTGCCACGCTACCGAGAATTTCGTTGGACAATTTTCATCCAATTATAATATGCGGTTAAATGGTGCTTATAAAATTCGGGCGCGGAAGCTAATATTTATATGATTTTTTACAAAAATAAAGTCAGATTTTACCTATTTTTAAAATGGATATTTTTGTTAAACATTCATATTCATGCTTAAGGATCTATACTATAAATGGTTTTAGCATTGGACATGCAAGAGTTACCAAAACGTGGTACCAATCAGATAATAAACATTCAAATTTTGGGTGTCATTTTAATGAATACGTTGTATATTGTAAGCTACATAGGCTGGATTCGAGAATACCTACCACACTTAAAATAGCATATTTCTTGTTGCAATGTTTTCTTTTAGCTAAATTATGATAAAGAATTATAAAATTCGGGCGCGGAAGCAAATATTTATATGATTTTTTACAAAAATAAAGTCAGATTTTACCTATTCTTGAAATGGATATATTTGTTAAAACATTCATATTCATGCTTTAGGATCTATACTATGGATGGTTTTAGCCATTAGACCAAAACGTGGTACCAATCAATTTATAAACATTCAATTTTCGGGTGTCATTTTAAAGAATACGTTGTATATTGTAAGCTACATGGTCTGGATTCTTGAATACCTACCACACTTAAAATTGCATATTTCTTGTTGTAATGTTTTGTTTTAGCTAAAATATGATAAAAAATTATAAAATTCGGGCGCGGAAGCAAATATTTATATAATTTTTTACTAATATAAAGTCAGATTTTACCTATTTTTGAAATGGATATTTTTGTTAAAACATTCATATTCATGCTTTAGGATAGTTTTAAGCATTGGACATACAAAACTGACCTCACTTCGTCAGTTACCTCTTTCTCTTTCCGATTCTTCTTTATTTTTCATTATTCTTGTTATGAATTGGGTAACCGTCTCCCAGTTCTCTACACTTTCTATCATGCGGTCCATCATAGTTTCTGGGGTTATATGTCCAGATATTCTTTCCATGTCTTTCCTGTCTTCTTCCCATTTGTCGCAATGGAATATTGTATGTTCCGCATTGTCGATTTGGTCATTATTGCAGTGTGTACATTTGTCACTCTGTACCTTCTTAATCTTGTACAGATATGCTTGAAAGCAGCCGTGCCCACTCAGCCCTTGCGTTAGGTGTTGGGTGACTTCTCCGTGTCCGCGGCTTGTCCATTTTTTTAAGTCTGGTATCAGTGTTCTCGTCCACTGTCCCTTTTTTCCTTCTTCCCATCTTTTTTGCCATTCCTCCATGACCTTCCTTTCTTTTTCTGTTTTTGACCCTTCCTTGCTCCTGTTTGTCACTATAATATCTATTGGTGCAATGCTGGCTATCACAAGTACTGCTTCCATAGATATGGTTCTATAGGCTGAGCTCACTCTTATAGCTGCTTTTCTTTGAACTTTGTTTAGGTTCTGTCTATGTGTCTGCTTGGTCATGTAGCTCTCCCAGATCGGTGTCGCGTACAGCATTATTGATTGAGCTACATATGCCAATAACTTTCTTCTTTTCGCTACCGGTCCTCGTAGATTTGGCATTATTCTGGATAATGCCGTTACCGCTTTATCTGCTTTGTCTGCCGCAACTTTTATGTGTTTACCCAGATTTGGCCCGGGTCTAATCGTTATGCCCAGGTATTTTAGTTCTTCACTGGTACTTATTGTCTCGTTATTTAGTTTGAAAGTAACGTTTCCTGCTCGTCGTCTTCCTGTTAATATTATTGCTTCAGTATTTTCTGTTGCCAGGTCCAGACCGGCGTCCTTAAGCCAATTCGCAATTTTCTTTAAACTCCTTTCAGTAGTTTCCTTCAGTTCTTCCTTAGAGTGTGCTGTGACGACCACTGCCAGGTCATCTGCATAGGCTATTTGTGTTGCCCCGTGCGGTAAGTGCAGTCTCAGGACTCCGTCGTATGCCACGTTCCATAGGAGTGGTCCCAGGATTGATCCTTGGGGCACCCTTCTATTAATGTTTTTAGTGATAGTTCCACTTTCATGTTCTATTTCAATTACCCTATCACTTAAATATGATTGTACCATTTGTATCAGGTATTTAGGTATTTTTCTTTCCCGCAGTTCTTTGATTATATTCCTCCATTTGACCGCATTAAATGCATTTCTAATGTCTAGCGTAATTAAGATGCATATTTTGCGTTGTCTCCAATTCCCTTGTTTACTCCTCTCTGCTATTTCTAGGACAGCCCGGACTGCGTCAACGGTACTTCTCTTTTTTCGGAATCCGTATTGCCTATCCGAGAGTCCTATGTTCTCTTCCAGGTTCTCTGTTATTCTGGCTTGGATAACTTGTTCCAGAACTTTTCCTTGCCCATCTAACATGCAGAGAGGCCTATAACTTGTTGGTAGTTCGACCGGTTTTCCTGGCTTTTTAAGCAGAACAAGGCGTGCTCTCTTCCATATTTTTGGGAAGCGACTTTGCTTAAATAGAGTATTTACTATCTTTGTTACTTTTGCTGGATTTTCTTGTATGGCCATTTTTACCGCTTCCGGGGGGATGTTATCTAGCCCCGGGGCCTTTTTTTCTTTTAGTCTATCTGCCGCTCTTAGGATTTCTTCCTCAGTCACTGGTGGGAAGTCTTCTGTTGGGCTAGTGCTAATCCAGTTTGTTTTTCTGTCCGGAGGAAATAGTGTACTTATAATATTTTCTATTTTTTCCTCATTTAGTTTTGGCATTGGTTCCCGGATTTTTAGCCTTCTTGCGACTATCTGGTAGCCTTGCCCCCAGATGTCATTGTTGAGTTCTTCACACAGGTTATTCCATGCCTCATTTTTTGCCTTGGCTATCTCAGTCTTGAGTATTTTCCTTGCATTTTTTGCTTCCTCTTTGCTCCGTATGCATTCCTCTTCGGTGGTTCTTGTCCTTTGCCGTTGGTATCTCCTCCTTCGTGCAAGTGCTTCTTTCCTACATAGGGCTATTTCTTTGGTCCACCAGTACACTGGTGGTCTTTTGAAAGGTCTTCTTTTTTCCAACACTTTGTTGCATGCCTTGGTAATAGCTGGCAAAATGCAAAAGTGTTCAAAACGTGGTACCAATCAGTTTATAAACATTTAATTTTCGGGCGTCACTTTAATTAATACGTTTTATATTGTAAGCTACATGGGTTGGATTCTAGAATACCTACCACACTTGAAATAGCAATTTTCTTGTTGCAATGTTTCCTTTTAGCTGAAATATGATAAAGAATTATAAAATTCGGGCAAGAAAGCAAATATTTATATGATTTTTTACAAAAATAAAGTCAGATTTTACCTATTCTTGAAATGGATATTTTTGTTAAAACTTTCATATTCATGCTTTAGGATCTATACTATGGATAGTTTTAAGCATTGGACATACAAAAATCACTAAAACATGGTACCAATCAGATAATAAACATTTAATTATCGGGTGTCATTTTAATGAATACATTGTATATTGTAAGCTACATGGGCCGGATTCTAGAATACCTACCACATTTAAAATAGCAATTTTCTTGTTACAATGTTTTCCTTTAGCTAAAATATGATGAAGAATTATAAAATTCGGGCGCGGAAGCAAATATTTATATAATTTTTTACTAATATAAAGTCAGTTTTTACCTATTTTTGAAATGGATATTTTTGTTAAAACATTTATATTCATGCTTCAGGATCTATACTATGGATAGTTTTAAGCAATGGACATGCAGAAGTGACCAAAACGTGGTAACAATAAGATAATAAACGTTCAACTTTCGGTTCTCATTTTAATGAATACCTTGTATATTGTAAGCTACATGGGCTGGATTCTAGAATACCTACCACATTTAAAATAGCAATATTCTTGTTGCAATGTTATCTTTTAACTAAATTATGATAAAGAATTATAAAAATCTGGCGCAGAAGCTAATATTTATATGATTTTTTACAAAAATAAAGTCAGATTTTACCTATTCTTGAAATGGTTATTTTTGTTAAAACATTCATATTCATGCTTTAGGATCTATACTATGGATGGTTTTAACATTGAACATGCAAAAGTGTTCAAAACGTGGTACCAATCAGTTTATAAACATTTAATTTTCGGGTGTCATTTTAATGAATACGTTGTATATTGTAAGCTACATGGGCTGGATTCTAGAATACCTACCACACTTGAAATAACAATTTTCTTGTTGCAATGTTTTCTTTTAGCTAAAATATGATGAAGAATTATAAAATTCGGGCGCCGTAGCAAATATTAATATGATTTTATACAAAAATAAAGTCAGATTTTAGATATTCTTAAAATGGAATTTTTTGTTAAAACATTTATATTCATGCTTTAGGATCTATGCTATGGATAGTTTTAAGCACTGGACATGAAAAGGAGACCAAAACGTGGTAACAATCAGATAATAAACATTCAATTTTCGGGTGTCATTTTAATAAATACGTTGTATATTGTAAGCTACTTGGGCTGGATTCTAGAATACCTACCACACTTGAAAAAGCTATTGTCTTGTTGCAATGTTTTCTTTTAGCAAAAATATGATGAAGAATTATAAAATTTGGGCGCGGAAGCAAATATTTATATGATTTTTTACAAATATTAAGTCAGATTTTTATTATTCTTAAAATGGATATTTTTGTTAAAACATTCATATTCATGCTTTAGGATCTATACTATGGTTGGTTTTAGCATTGGACATGCAAAAGTGACCAAAACGTGGTACCAATCA
This sequence comes from Stenolophus ochropezus, assembly GCA_035578165.1. Classification (NCBI taxonomy): domain Eukaryota; kingdom Metazoa; phylum Arthropoda; class Insecta; order Coleoptera; family Carabidae; genus Stenolophus; species Stenolophus ochropezus. Next base: position 713,887 of record JAQOWZ010000076.1, on the reverse strand, counting down.
GATAATAAACATTTAATTTTCGGGTGTCATATTTATGAATACGTTGTATATTGTAAGCTACATGGGCTGGATTCTAGAATACCTACCACATTTGAAATAGCAATTTTCTTGTTGCAATGTTTTCTTTTAGTTAAAATATGATGAAGAATTATAAAATTCGGGCGCGGAAGCAAATATTTATATGATTTTTTACAAAAATAAAGTAAGATTTTACTTATTCTTGAAATGGATATTTTTGATAAAACATTCATATTCATGCTTTAGGATCTATACTATGGATGGTTTTAGCATTGGACATGCAAAAGTGACCAAAACGTGGTACCAATCAGATAATAAACATTCAATTTTCTTGTATCATTTTAATGAATACGTTGTTTATTGTAAGCTACATGGGCTGGATACTAGAATATCTTCCACACTTGAAATAGCAATTTTTTTGTTGCAATGTTTTCTTTTAGCTAAAATATGATGAAGAATTATAAAATTCGGGCGCGGAAGCAAATATTTATATGATTTTTTACAAAAATAAAGTCAGATTTTACCTATTTTTGAAATGGATATTTTTGTTAAAACATTCATATTCATGCTTTAAGAACTATACTATAGATGGTTTGAATCATTGGACATGCAAAAGTAACTAACACATGGTACCAATCAGATAATAAACATTCAATTATTGGGTGTCATTTTAATGAATAAGTTATATATTGTGAGCTTCACGGGCTGGATTCTAGAATACCTACCACACTTGAAATAGCAATTTCTTGTTGCAATTTTTTTTTAGCTAAAATATGATGAAGAATTATAAAATTCGGGGAAGCAAATATTTATATGATTTTTTACAAAAATAAAGTCAGATTGTACCTATTCTTGAAATGGATATTTTTGTTAAAACATTCATATTCATGCTTTAGGATCTTTACTATGGATTGTTTCAAGCATTAGACATGCAAAAGTGACCAAAACGTGGTACTAATAAAAAAATAAACATTTGAATTTCGGGTGTCAATTGAATGAATACGTTGTATATTGTAAGCTACATCGGCTGGATTCAAGAATACCTTCTACACTTGAAATAGAAATTTTCTTGTTGCAATGTTTTCTTTTAGCTAAAATATGATGAAGAATTAAAAAATTCGGGCACGGAGGCAAATTTTTATATGAATTTTTAAAAAAAAGTCAGATTTTACCTATTCTTGAAATGGATATTTTTGTTAAAACATGAATATTCATGCTTTAGGATCTATACTATGGATGGTTTTAGCATTGGACATGCAAAAGTGACCAAAACGTGGTACCAATCAGATAATAAACTTTAAATTTTCGGGTGTCATTTTAATGAATCCGTTGTATATTGTAAGCTTCATGGGCTAGATTCTAGATACCTACCACGTTTGAAATAGCAATTTTCTTGTTGCAATGTTTTCTTTTAACTAAAATATGATAAAGAATTAGAAAATTCGGGCGCGGAAGCAAATATTTTTATAATTTTTTTAAAAAATAGAGTCAGCTTTTATCTATTCTTGAAATGGATATTTTTGTTAATACATTCATATTCATGCTTTAGGATCTATACTATGGATGTTTTTAGCATTGGACATGCAAAAGTGATCAATGCGTGCTACCAATCAGATAATAAACATTCAATTTTCGGGTGTTATTTTAATGAATACGTTGTATATTGTTAGCTACATGGGCTGGATTCTAGAAAACCTACCACATTTGAAATAGCAATTTTCTTGTTGCAATGATTTCTTTTAGCTAAAATGTCATGAAGAATTATAAAATTCGGGCGCAGTAAAATTAGGAAGACATCGAGATCACCAGTTGCTAAACGAAAAGTCATAGACTTAAAAGAAAATGAAATGGTAAAGATGCTAATAACAATAAACGAGGAGATAAAATCGATGAAGAAGGAAAACAAACAACACAGAAAAGAAACTCAAGAATTACGGACAGAAATACGAGAGCAAATGCAGGAATTACATAAAGGTTTTCATGAAGTAATAAATACATTAAAGCAAGAAGTCAAAGATTTAAAAACAAAAGAAATAATGATGACAGAGGAAATAAGGGTTTTAAAAGGGAAAATAATAGGTTTAGAAACAATGGAAGAGAAGAAAGAAAAAATTGAAAAACGTAACAATATCGTAATTAAGGGAGAACAGAATATAAATAACAATCAGGATGTTGAAAACTTATAAAAAACAAATTAGGAATAGATATCAGAGTTAAAGAAACTCATAAGAAAGGAAAAGAGGATAAAAAATTTACCATTGCCAACATAGAGAATTGGGAAGATAAAATAAAAATATTAAAAAATAAAAACAAACTTACAGGGACAAAAATTTACATAGAAAGTGAAATGACTAATAAAGAGATGCAAATACAAAAAGAAATCTTAAAATTGGCGAAAGATGAGAAAAATAAAGGGAATAGAATAAGAATTGGGTATAAAAAACTGAAAATAGATGACACTTGGTATATATGGGATGAAGAGAAGATGAATATAGAAAAACAGGAAGATAAAGCTCCAAAAAACTTAAACAACCAACAATGGAGAACGAGGATGGCAATATTGAATACAGAAATTGAGGAAAAGATATAAAGATAAGGGAAAGGTATTAAATAAAATTAAAACAAAAAAAGTAAATAGAAAAAAGAACAAAATGTTAAAATTTGTACATGGAATATAACAAGGATGCTCCAGCCAGGAAAGATGGAAGAAGTAGCACAAGAATTGAAAAGATATGATATTAATCTGGCAGCGATTCAGGAAACAAGATGGGGCGGTGAAGGTATAATCAAGAAAAATTACTATACAACATTATATTCCGGATATAAACAGGGGAAATTTGAGGTAGCATTCATAGTTTTAAAAAAATTACAAAAAAATAATAAAATTTAAAGTAATTAATGAAAGGTTGGCATACATTAGAATAGAAGGATCACCTGCCAACATATCGATATTAAATGTGTACGCACCTACGGAGAATGCAACAAATGAAAGGAAAGAAGATTTTCATGAGAATTTGAAAGAGGAAATTGAAAAAATACCGAAGTAAGACCTAAGCAATATAATGGGCGACTTTAATGCACAGATAAGAAGAGAGAACTACATACAACAAGTCGCACGTGCACACACAATACATGAAAGAACAAATGATAATGGGCAAAGGTTATGCGAATTAGCAATAAAGATTAACATGATAATAAGTAGCACGAAGTATAAACACCCCAAAAAACATAATGTAACATGGACGTCACCAGACAATAAGAATCAAACACAAATAGACCACGTACTAGTAACGAAAAGGAGGCAATCTTCGATACTAAACGTAAGGACATACAGAGGAGCATGTGCCGACTCGGAACACTACATGGTAACAACAAAGATACGAAACAAAGTTAAAACAAGTGATAGAAAAGATATAACGAGAATTAAATGGAATATAGAAAATATAAACAATGAAAGCTCGAGAGAGAAATACGAAGAGGAGATAGAAAAAAACATGAAAAAGGAAGAACGTAAAATAGAAGATATAGAAAAAAAATGGTGCTGGATAAAAAGATGTATTAACGACGCTGCTCAAAAATGGATAGGACATGAAAATAAGAATGCAAAAAATAAAAAAGCCTGGTTTAATGAAGAAATTAAAATAATACTAGATGAAAAGAGAAACGCAAGATTAAAATATTTATGAACAAATAAAAAAAAGGACAAAGAGAAGTATGAGAAAAAAAGAAAGGAATGTAATAAAATTATTAGGAAAAACAAAACAATATCAATAGAAAATACAATAAAAAATATTGAGAATGAAAGAGCAAACAGGAACACAAAAAGATTTTATAAGGAAATAAAAGAACAAACTAAAATATATAAGACCAAGACAAAGTAGCAGAATCTGAAGAACAATACAAAAAGGTATAGACAGATTATTTTAAGGAACTACTCACAGAAGAGGAACAGGAAATAAAAAATGAATTACCAGAAGAAAACGAAAAACACGTACCAGTACCAACTCTAGAGGAAGTAAAAGAAATTATAAAAAATAGTCGCAACGGTAAACCACCTGGAAGCGACAATATTAATATGGAATTATTAAAGTACGGAGGCGAAGCAATACAGAAACACATCCATGAACTTATAGTAAATATATGGAGGGAGGAAGAAATGCCGAAAGAATGGGAAACAGGACAAGTTGTAACAATACATAAGAAAGGATGCCAACAAATATGCGAAAACTACAGAGGAATCACGTTACTGAACACTACCTATAAAATAATGTCAACAATAATACAAAGAAGAATAACAAATGAATCAGCAAGAATAATCCGAAATTATCAATGTGGTTTTATGAAAGAATAATCTAAACACTTAAAATAGCAATTTTCTTGTTGCAATGTTTTCTTTCAGCTAAAATATGATGAAGAATTAGCAAATATTTATATGATTTTTTACAAAAATAAAATCAGATTTTACCTATTCTTGAAATGGATATTTTTTGTTAAAACATTCATATTCATGCTTTAGGATCTATACTATGGGTAGTCTTAATCATTGGACATGCAAAATTGACCAATACGTGCTACCAATCACATAATAAACATTCAGTTTTTGGGTGTCATTTTAATAAATACGTTATTTATTGTAAGCTACATGATTCTAGAATACCTACCACACTTGAAATAGCAATTTTCTTGTTGTAATGTTTTTTTAGCGTAATTATTATGAAGAATTATGAAATTTGGGCGCGAAAGCAAATATTTATATGATTTTTTACAAAAATAAAGTCAGATTTTACCTATTCTTGAAATGGATATTTTTGTTAAAATAGTCATATTCATGCTTTAAGAACTATACTATGGATGATTTTATGCATTAGACACGCAAAAGTGACTAAAACTTAGTATCAATCTCATAATAAACATTCAATTTTCGGGTGTCATTTTAATAAATACGTTGTATATTGTAAGCTACATGGGCTAGATTCTAGAATACCTACCATACTTGAAATAGCTATTTTCTTGTTGCAATGTTTTCTTTTAGCTAAAATGTAATGAAGAATTATAAATTTCGGGCGCGGAAGCAAAAATTTATATGATTTTTTACAAAAATAAAGTCAGATTTTATCTATTCTTGAAATGGATATTTTTGTTAAAACATTCATATTCATGCTTTAAAATCTATTTTATAGATGGTTTGAAGCATTGGACATGAAAAAGTGACTAACACATGGCACTAATCAGATAATAAACATTCAATTTTCGGGTGTCATTTTAATGAATACGTTGTATATTGTAAGCTACATGGGCTGGATTCTAGAATACTTATCACACTTGAAATAGCAATTTTCTTGTTGCAATGTTTTCTTTAGCTAAAATATGATGAAGAATTATAAAATTCGGGCGCGCAAAAAAATATTTTTATGAGTTTATACAAAAATAAAGTCAGATTTTACCCATTCTTGAAATGGATATTTTTTTAAAAACATTCATATTCATGTTTTTAGTTCTATACTATGGATGGTTTTAGCATTCGACATGCAAAAGTGACCTAAACGTGATACCAATCAGATAATAAACATTCAATTTTCGGGTGTCATTTTAATGAATACGTTGTATATTGTAAGCTAAATGGGCTCGATTCTAGAATACCTACCACATTTGAAATAGCAATTTTCTTGTTGCAATGTTTTCTTTTAGTTAAAATATGATAAAGAATTATGAAATTCGGGCGCAGAAGCAAATATTTATATGATTTTTTACACAAATAATGTCAGATTTTACCTATTCTTGAAATGGATATTTTTGTTAAAACATTTATATTTATGCTTTAGGATCTATACTATAGATGTTTTTAATCATTGGACATGCAAAAGTGACAAACACGTGGTACCAATCAGATAATAAACATTCAATTTTCGGGTGTCATTTTAAATCTTAAAATTGGCGAAAGATGAGAAAAATAAAGGGAATAGAATAAGAATAGGGTATAAAAAACTGAAAATATATGACACTTGGTATATATGGGATGAAGAGAAGATGAATATAAAAAAACAGGAAGATAAAGCTCCAAAAAACTTAAACTACCAACAATGAGGATGGCACTATTGAATACGGAAAGTGAGGAAAAGATATAAAGATAAGGGAAAGGTATTAAATACAATTAAAACAAAAAAAGTAAATAGAAAAAAGAACAGAATGTTATGATTTGTACATGGAATATAACAAGGATGCTCCAGCCAGGAAAGATGGAAGAAGTAGCACAAGAATTGAAAAGATATGATATTAATCTGGCAGCGATTCAGGAAACAAGATGGGGCGGTGAAGGTATAATCAAGAAGAATTACTATACAACATTATATTCCGGATATAAACAGGGGAAATTTGGGGTAGCATTCATAGTTTTAAAAAAATTACAAAAAAATAATAAAATTTAAAGTAATTAATGAAAGGTTGGCATACATTAGAATAGGAGGATCACCTGCCAACATATCGATATTAAATGTGTATGCACCTACGGAGAATGCAACTAATGAAAGGAAAGAAGATTTTTATGAGAATTTGAAAGAGGAAATTGAAAAAATACCGAAGGAAGACCAAAGCAATATAATGGGCGACTTCAATGCACAGATAAGAAGAGAGAACTACATACAACAAGTCGCACGTGCACACACAATACATGAAAGAACAAATGATAATGGGCAAAGGTTATGCGAATTAGCAATAAAGACTAACATGATAATAAGTAGCACGAAGTATAAACACCCCAAAAAACATAAAGTAACATGGCCGTCACCAGACAATAAGACTCAAACACAAATAGACCACGTACTAGTAACGAAAAGGAGGCAATCTTCGATATTAAACGTAAGGACATACAGAGGAGCATGTGCCGACTCGGATCACTACATGGTAACAACAAAGATACGAAACAAAGTTAAAACAAGTGATAGAAAAGATATAACGAGAATTAAATGGAATATAGAAAATATAAACAATGAAAGCTCGAGAGAGAAATACGAAGAGGAGATAGAAAAAAACATGAAAAAGGAAGAACGTAAAATGGAAGATATAGAAAAAAATGGTGCTGGATAAAAAGATGTATTAACGACGCTGCTCAAAAATGGATAGAACATAAAAATAAGAATGCAAAAAATAAAAAAGCCTGGTTTAATGAAGAAATTAAAATAATACTAGATGAAAAGAGAAACGCAAGATTAACATATTTATAAACAAATAAAAAAAAGGACAAAGAGAAGTATGAGAAAAAAAGAAAGGAATGTAATAAAATTATTAGGAAAAACAAAACAATATCAATAGAAAATACAATAAAAAATATTGAGAATGAAAGAGCAAACAGGAACACAAAAAGATTTTATAAGGAAATAAAAGAACAAACTAAAATATATAAGACCAAGACAAAGTAGCAGAATCTGAAGAACAATACAAAAAGGTATAGACAGATTATTTTAAGGAACTACTCACAGAAGAGGAACAGGAAATAAAAAGTGAATTACCAGAAGAAAACGAAAAACACGTACCACTACCAACTCTAGAGGAAGTAAAAGAAATTATAAAAAATAGTCGCAACGGTAAACCACCTGGAAGCGACAATATTAATATGGAATTATTAAAGTACGGAGGCGAAGCAATACAGAAACACATCCATGAACTTATAGTAAAAATATGGAGGGAGGAAGAAATGCCGAAAGAATGGGAAACAGGACAAGTTGTAACAATACATAAGAAAGGATGCCAACAAATATGCGAAAACTACAGCGGAATCACGTTACTGAACAATACCTATAAAATAATGTCAACAATAATACAAAGAAGAATAACAAATGAATCAGCAAGAATAATCCGAAATTATCAATGTGGTTTTATGAAAGGATAATCTAAACACTTAAAATAGAAATTTTCTTGTTGCAATGTTTTCTTTCAGCTAAAATATGATGAAGAATTAGCAAATATTTATATGATTTTTTACAAAAATAAAGTCAGATTTTACCTATTCTTGAAATGGATATTTTTGTTAAAACATTCATATTTATGCTTTAGGATCTATACTATAGATGTTTTTAATCATTGGACATGCAAAATTGACCAACACGTGGTACCAATCAGATAATAAACATTCAATTTTCGGGTGTCATTTCAATGAATACGTTGTACATTGTAAGCTACATGGGCTGGATTCTAGAATACCTGCTACGCTTGAAATAGCAATTTTCTTGTTGCAATGTTTTCTTTTAGCAAAACTATGATGAAGAATTATAAAATTTGGGTGCGGAAGCAAATATTTATATGATTTTTTACAAATATGAAGTCAGATTTTACCTATTCTTGAAATGGTGTTTTTTGTTAAAGTATTCATATTCATGCTTTATGATCTATACTATGGATGGTTTTAAGCTTTGGACATGCAAAAGTGACCAAAACGTGGTACCAATCAAATAATAAACATTCAATTTTCGGGTGTCATTTAAGTGAATACGTTGTATATTGTAAGCTATATAAATGGGCTGGATTCCAGAATTCCTACCACAAATGAGATAGCAACTTTCTTGTTGAAATGTTTTCTTTTAGCTAAAATATGATGAATAATTATAAAATTCGGGCGCGGAAGCTAATATTTATTTGATTTTTTACAAAAATAAAATCAGATTTTACCAATTCTTGAATAGGATATTTTTGTTAAAACATTGATATTAATGCTTTAGGATCTATTCTATATAGGTTTTAAGCATTGGACATGCAAAAGTGACCAAAGCGTGGTACCTGTCAGAAAATAAACATTGCAATTTCGGGTGTCATTTTAATGAATACGTTGTATATTGTAAGCTACATGGGCTGCATTCTAGAATACCTACCACACTTGAAATGGCAATTTTCTTGTTGCAATATTTTATTTTAGCTAAAATATAATAAAGAATTATAAAATTCGGGCGCGAAAGCATATATTTATATGATTTTTTACAAAAATAAAGTCAGATTTTACCTATTATTGAAATGGATATTTTTGTTAAAACATTCATATTCATGCTTTAGGATCTACACTATGGATGTTTTTTAGCATTGGACATGCATGTGACCAAAACGTGGTACCAATCGGATAATAAACATTCAATTTACGGGTGTCATTTATTGAATACTTTGTATATTGTAAGCTACATGGGCTGGATTCTAGAATACCTACCACATTTAAAATAGCAATTTTCTTGTTGCAATGTTTTTTTTAGCTGTAATATGATAAAGAATTATAAAATTCGAACGCGGAAGAAAATATTTATATGAATTTTTACAAAAATAAAGTCAGATTTTACCTATTCTTGAAATGGATATTTTTGTTAAAACATTTATATTCATGCTTTAGGATCTATACTATGGATGTTTTTAAGCATTGGACATGCAAGAGACCAAAACGTGGTACCAATCAGATAATAAACATTGAGTTTACGGGTGTTATTTTAATGAATACGTTGTATATTTAAGCTACATGGGCAGGATTCTAGAATACCTACCACACTTGAAATAGAAATTTTCTTGTTGCAATGTTTTCTTCTAGCTAAAATTTGATAAAAAATTATAAAATTCGGGCGCGTAAGCAAATATTTATATGATTTTTTACAAAAATAAAGTCAGATTTTACCTATTCTTGAAATAGATATTTTTGTTAAAACATTCATGTTCATGCTTTATGGTCTATAGTATGGATGGTTTTAGCATTGGACATGCAAAAGTGACCAAGACGTGGTAACAATCAGATAATAAACATTCAATTTTTGGGTGTCATTTTAATGAATACGTTATATATTGTAAGCTACATGGGCTACATATTCATGCTTTAGGGTCTATACTATGGATGTTTTTAAGCATTGGACATGCAAGTGACCAAAACGTGGTACCAATCAGATAATAAACATTCAATTTACGGGTGTTATTTTAATGAATACGTTGTATATTGTAAGCTACATGGGTTGGATTCTAGAATAACTACCACCCTTGAAATAGCAATTTTCTTGTTGCAATGTTTCCTTTTAGCTAAAATATGATGAAGAATTGTAAAATTCGGGCGCGGAAGCAAATATTTATATAATTTTCTACAAAAATATGGTCAGATTTGACCTATTCTTGATATGGATATTTTTGTTAAAACATTCATATTCATGCTTTAGTATCTATACTTTGTATGGTTTTAGCATTGGACATGCAAAAGTGACCAAAACGTAGTATCATTCAGATAATAAACATTTAATTTTCGAGTGTCATTTTAATAAATACCTTTGTATATTGTAAGCTACATGTGCAGGATTCTAGAATACCTACAACCCTTGAAATAGCAATTTTCTTGTTGCAATGTTTTTTTTAACTAAAATATGATGAAGAATTATAAAATTCGGGCGCGGAATCAATTATTTATATGATTTTATACAATAATAAAGTCAGATTTTACCTATTCTCGAATTGGATATTTTTATTAAAATATTCATATTCATGCTTTAGGATCTATACTATGGATAGTTTTAAGAATTGGACATGCAAAAGTGACCTAATCAAGGTGCCAATGAGATAATAAACATTCAATTTTTGGGTGTGATTTTAATGAATACGTTGAATATTGTAAACTACATGGGCTAAATTCTAGAATACCTACCACACTTGAAATAGCAATTTTCTTGTTGCTATGTTTTCTTTTAGCTAAAATATGATAAAAAATTATAAAATTCGGGCGCAGAAGCAAATATTTATATGACTTTTTACAAAAATAAAGTCAGATTTTACCTATTCTTGATATGGATATTTTTGTTAAAACATTCATATTCATGCTATAGGATCTATACTATGGATGTTTTTAAGCATTGGACATGCAAGTGACAAAAACGTGGTACCAATCAGATAATAAACATTCAATTTACGGGTGTCATTTTAATGAATACGTTGTATATTGTAAGCTACATGGGCTGGATTCTAGAATACCTATTACAATTGAAATAGCAATTTTCTTGTTGCAATGTTTTCTTTTAGCTAAAATATGATTAAGAATTATAAAATTCGGGCGCGGAAGCAAATATTTATATGATTTTTTACAAAAATAAAGTCAGATTTTACCTTTTCCTGAAGTGGATATTTTTGTTAAAACATTCATATTAATGCTTTAGGATCTATACTATGGATGGTTATAAGCATTGGACATGCAAAAGTAACCAAAGCGTGGTACCAATCAGATAATAAACATTTAATTTTCGGGTGTCATTTTAAAGAATACGTTGTATATTGTTAACTACATGGGCTAGATTCTAGAATACCTACCACACTTGAAATAGCAATTTTCTTGTTGCAATGTTTTCTTTTAGCAAATATTTATATGATATTTTACAAATATAAAGTTAGATTTTACCTATTTTTGAAATGGTTATTTTTGTTAAAACATTCATATTCATGCTTTAGGATCTTTGGAAATTCATTTCCCCAGATTCGACAAACGCCAAAGAGTTACTAGCTCTCAGCAAAAAGGATCTTAATATAACGACAGGAATACTCACTGGCCACTGTCCTTTAAAGTACCATTTGCACAAAATTGGTATAGCTGAAAATGAAACCTGTCGACTCTGTGAAGGGGACGAAGAAATGTCGGAACACATACTGTGTGCATGCTCAGCCGTAACTGTGCAGACATTCAATCAACTAGGTAAGAGGTATCTTACGGCAGATGAGATCAAGAACATGACTCTTCTACTTCTACTTCCGGAAATCTAAGTAAGGGCTTTGTCACAATAGATCTTCTAGGTCGCGTTGACAAAAAGCGACAAAACGCTTAAACCCGCATATAAATACAATACATACAATGCTTTAGGATCTATACTATACATGGTTTTAGCATTAAACATGCAAAAGTGACCGAAACGTGGTATGAATCAGATAATAAACATTCAATTCTCGAGTGTCATTTTAATGAATACGTTGTATATTGTAAGCTACATGGGCTGGATTCTTTAATACCTACCACACTTAAAATAGCAATTTTCTTGTTGCAATGTTTTCATTAAGCAAATATTTATATGATATTTTACAAATATAAAGTCAGATTTTACCTATTTTTGAAATGGATATTTTTGTTAAAACATTCATATTCATGCTTTAGGATCCTTGGAAAGTCATTTCCCCAGATTCGACAAACGCCAAAGAGTTACTAGCTCTCAGCAAAAAGGATCTTAATATAACGACAGGAATTCTCACTGGCCACTGTCCTTTAAAGTACCATTTGCACAAAATTGGTATAGCTGAAAATGAAACCTGTCGACTCTGTGAAGAGGACGAAGAAATGTCGGAACACATACTGAGTGCATGCTCAGCCGTAACTGTGCAGACATTCAATCAACTAGGTAAGAGGTATCTTACGGCAGATGAGATCAAGAACATGACTCTTCTACTTCTACTTCCGGAAATCTAAGTAAGGGCTGTGTCACAATAGATCTTCTAGGTCGCGTTGACAAAAAGCGACAAAACGCTTAAACCCGCATATAAATACAATACATACAATGCTTTAGGATCTATACTATACATGGTTTTAGCATTAAACATGCAAAAGTGACCGAAACGTGGTATGAATCAGATAATAAACATTCAATTCTCGAGTGTCATTTTAATGAATACGTTGTATATTGTAAGCTACATGGGCTGGATTCTATAATACCTACCACACTTAAAATAGCAATTTTCTTGTTGCAATGTTTTCTTTAAACTAATATATGATAAAGAATTATAAGATTTGGGCGCGGAAGCAAATATTTATATGATTTTTTACAAAAATTAAGTCAGATTTTACTTATTATTGAAATGGATATTTTTGTTAAAACATTCACACTTGAAATAGCAATTTACTTGTTGCAATGTTTCCTTTAGCTAAAATATGATGAAGAATTATGAAATTCGGGCACGGAGTCAAATATTTATATGATGTTTTACAAAAATAAGGTCAGATTTACCTTTTCTAGAAATGGATATTTTTCTTAAAACATTCATATTCATGCTTTAGGATCTACACTATGGTTGGCTTTAAGAATTAGACATGCAAAAGTGACCAAAACGTGGTACCAATCAGAGAATAAACATTAAATTTTTGGGTGTGATTTTAATGAATACGTTGTATATTGTAAGCTACATGGGCTGGATTCTAGAATACCTACCACACTTGGAATAGGAATTTTCTTGTTGCAATGATTTCTTTGTGCTAAAATATGATAAAGAATTATAAAATTCGAGCGCGGAAGCAAATATTATTACGATTTTTTACAAAAATAAAGTCAGATTTTACCAATTCTTAAAATGGATATTTTTCTTAAGACATTCTTATTTATGCTTTAAGATCTATACAATGAATGGTTTTAGCATTGGACATGGGAAAGTGACCACAACTTGGTACCAATCAGATAATAAACATTCAATTTTCGGGTGTTATTTAAATGAATACGTTGTATATTGTAAGCAACATGGGCTGGATTCTAGAATACCTACCACACTTGAAATAGCAATTTTTTTCTTGCAATGTTTTCTTTTAGCTAAAATATAATAAAGAATTATAAATGTCGAGCGCGGAAGTAAATATTTATATGAATTTTTACAAAAATAAAGTCAGATTTTACCTATTCTTGAAATGGATATTTTTGTTAAAACATTCATATTCATGTTTTTAGTTCTATACTATGAATGGTTTTAGCATTGGACATGCAAAAGTGACCTAAACGTGATACCAATCAGATAATAAACATTCAATTTTCGGGTGTCATTTTAATGAATACGTTGTATATTGTAAGCTAAATGGGCTCGATTCTAGAATACCTACCACATTTAAAATAGCAATTTTCTTGTTGCTATGTTTTCTTTTAGCTAATATATGATGAAGAATTATGAAATTCGGGCGCAGAAGCAAATATTTATATGATTTTTTACACAAATAATGTCAGATTTTACCTATTCTTGAAATGGATATTTTTGTTAAAACATTCATATTCATGCTTTAGGATCTATACTATGGATGGTTTTAAGCATTGTACATGCAAAAGTGACCAAAACGTGGTGCCAATTAGATAATAATCATTTAATCTTCGAGATTCATTTTAATGAATACGTTGTATATTGTAAACTACATGGGCTAGATTCTAAAATACCTACCACACTTGAAATAGCATTTTTCTTGTTGCAATGTTTTTTTTTTAGCTTAAATATTGTAAAGTATTATGAAATTCGAGCGCGGAGGCAAATATTTATATGATTTTTTACAAAAATAAAGTCAGAATTTACCTATTTCATGCTTTAGGATCTATTCTAGGGATGGTTTTAGCATTAGACATGCAAAAGAGACCAAAACAAAGTACCAATCAGATAATAAACATTGAATTTTCGGGTGTCATTTTAATGAATACTTTGTATATTGTAAGCTACATGGGCTGGATTCTAGTATACCTACCACACTTCAAATAGTAATTTTCTTGTTGCAATGTTTTCTTTTAGCTAAAATATAATAAAGAATTATAAATTTAGGGCGCGGAAGCAAATATTTATATGATTTTTGAAATAGCAATTTTCTTGTTGCAATGTTTTATTTTAGCTAAAATTTGATAAAGAATTATAAAATTCGAGCGCGGAAGAAAATATTTATATGATTTTTTACAAAAATAAAGTCAGATTTTACCTATTCTTGAAATGGATATTTTTGTTAAACATTCATATTCATGCTTTAGGATCTATACTATGGATGGTTTTAAGCATTGTACATGCAAAAGTGACCAAAACGTGGTACCAATTAGATAATAATCATTCAATTTTCGAGATACATTTTAATGAATACGTTGTATATTGTAAACTACATGGGCTAGATTCTAGATTACCTACCACACTTGGAATAGCAATTTTCTTCTTGCAATGTTTTCTTTTAGCTAAAATATGATGAAGAATTATAAAATTCGGGCGCGGAAGCAAATATTTGTGGGTATCACAAGTATTTGAACAGGTGATATACCACAATAAATGTAAATAAATAAATAAATAAAACAACACAGTATAATAAATCAAGAAATTAAGGAAACACTAAACAGAATGACTTTATTCAAAATTGAATGGAATAATAATAATAATTAATGTTTTTGTACATAGATACTTTATTTCTTTTCTTTTCATGGCTACCACTCAAAATTCTTTTCCATGGCCACCACATAAGCCCCCCCACGCAGACCGGAGGTTAGGGTAAATTGAAGTGTACTCGACGGTCTGAACGAGGTGTGTAGGGCTGCTTGGGTGAGGACGTAGAGTCGAAGTAATCAGCTTCAATGTATGCTGGCTTTACCCGGTCAATGCTGACTCTTGCGTTGCGTCCGTTTATTTGAATTGTGATGGTCTTATTGTCATCGCGTCTGATTACTTGATGAGGACCGCTATATGGAGGCTTTAGTGCGCCTCGCACTGTGTCGTCTCGTAGGAAGACGTGTGTGCAGAATGTCAAATCCTGGAAAACGAAGTGTTTTTGTTTGCAGTGGTGAGATGCAGGAACGGGTCGCAGTTGTGACATTTGTTGTCGTAGTTGCACTACAAAATACGTGGCGTCTTCGTGTCTTTCAGGACTTGTATTACGATGTAATAGTTCGCCCGGTAGGCGAATGGGTTCGCCGTAGACAAGTTCAGCTGAAGACGCTTTCAGGTCTGGTTTGATGGCACTTCGGATTCCTAGCAGTACGAGAGGCAGAGCTTGTAGCCAGGACATACCAGGGTGGCACATGATAGCTGCCTTTAGTTGTCTGTGAAAACGTTCCACAATTCCGTTGAAACTAGGATGCCAGCTACAGGTGCGTGAGCGGGTGGTTCCAAGGGTCGTTCCGAGGGCGCGGAATAGTGCAGACTCGAACTAACGACCTTGGTCAGTTGTTATCTGGACTGGAGAACCGAAGCGAGAGATCCAGCAGTTGATGAAGGCTTCAGCTACTTCTTCGGCGTCGATTGACCATAGTGGCTAAACTTCCTGCCATCTGGTAAACCTATCTATTGCAGTGAGGCAGTAGCGGTAGGCACCAGAAGGATGTAGAGGACCGATAATGTCTATGTGGACATGTTGGAAGCGAGCTGAGGGAGGTGTGAAGGTTCCTAATGGGGCATGAATATGTCGCGTGACTTTTGCCTGTTGGCAAAGTTGACAGGATCGGGCCCACGTCCGGCAGTCTTTTTGAACCCGTGGCCACACGAAGCGTTGTGCGATGAGGCGTGCTGTAGCCTTGATTCCTGGGTGACTGAGGCTGTAAAGAGCATTAAACACTTGCCGTCGCATGGGTGCAGGGACATACGGTCGGGGCGATGTTGATGTCATGTCACAGTAAAGTTGGGTGGTGGAACCTGGTATATTGACACATTCGAGTCTTAGAGCTGAGTCGCTGTCTAGTAAGTCGCGAAGTTCAGCGTCATCTTCTTGGGCACATGCTAGAGTTTCAAGGTCAATTTGTGGGGTATAGGAAAGTGCGTCGATTCTGGAGAAGGCATCTGCCGCTATGTTGGCTGATCCACTGATATGTTGTATTTCTGTCGTAAACTGTGCAATGAAAGAAAGTTGATTAATTTGTACTGGAGGAAGTTTTTCACGACGTTGAAGGAAAGCACAAGTCAGTGGTTTGTGGTCTGTGTAAATAGTGCAATGTTGTGCCTCTAAAATGTGACGAAAATGTTGCACTGCGGCGTATACAGCATAGAGTTCTCGGTAGTAGGCTGGCCACTCCATTTGGCGTGGAGTGAGTTTCTCGGAGAAGAATGCTAGTGGCTGCTAAGAATTGTCCACTAGCTGCTGCAGGGTTGCACCAATAGCGACGCTTGAGGCGTCCGTGAAGAGACTCAGCTGGGCATTTGGTTCAGGATGTGCCAGTAGGGTAGCTTTCGACAAGTTTCCTTTGAAGGCTTGTTCCAATGTTGGAGTCCAAGAAATTTGTTGATTCCCGTGGAGTCCGGCAAGGGCGGCGTGGAGAGGTGCTTGGTTTTGAGCTGCAGAAGGAATGAAGCATCGATAGAAATTTATCATTCCCTGAAATCGTTGAAGTCCTTTTGCAGAAGATGGAAGAGGGAAGTTCTGAAGAGCAGTGACTCTTTCAGGTATCGGTTGTATACCATCTGCAGAGACTTCGTAGCCCAAAAATTTCACCTTGGAATATCCAAGTACGCTCTTGTTCACGTTTACTAGGATACCATAATCGTTCAATCGTTTAAATAGAGTGCGTAGATGAGTCATGTGTTCGTCAATGTCATTAGAAAATATTAAAATGTCATCTATGTAGGGAAAGCAGAAGTCAAGACCGGAAACTACATTGTCAATAAAATGTTGAAAGGTTTCACCAGCATTCCTGAGGCCGAAGGACATAAAAGGAAATTCGAAAAGGCCAAAAGGAGTTGTTATAGCAGTCTTTGGTATGTCTTCTGGGTTTACTGGTATTTGAGTGTAAGCCTTTACCAAATCGATGACGGAAAATATTGTGCATCCTCGAAGTCTGTGTGTAAATTCGTGTATGTGACGTACAGGGTACCTGTCAGGAATGGTTCGTGCATTCAGTGTCCGACAGTCACCGCAGGGTCGCCAATCACCAGTTTTCTTCGGGACCGTATGGAGAGAGAAAGACCAGGGTCCTTCAGAACGGCGAGTTATACCTTCTCGTAGCATGGATTCAAACTCAGCCTTGGCGATTTTCAGACGGACTGGCGCGAGACGTCGAGGGCGACAGGAAACAGGAGGTCCTGGAGTTGTTTTAATATAGTGAAGGGTTGAGTGACGTACCTCACGAGCTGTTCCGGCTGGTCGAACGAGTTCTGGGAATTCGGCTAGGATGGCATGAAACGCTGAATCTTGGTCAAGGGTTTTTATGCAGGGCTGTAACGAATTCACTGCTTGGCAAGACACAGTAAGTCCAGTCGTTCCATCTATGATGCGCTGGTTGCGGCAGTCAGGCAGAAGATTGAAGTACGCTAAGAAATCAGTACCAATGATGGGTACTGTGGCGTCAGCAACCACAAATGTCCAAATAAATTCGCGGCGTAGTCCAAGGTTTAGGCGTAGGTGTAAAGGGCCATAAGTATGGACTGTAGAATTGTTCGCAGCTTTTAATTCATAATTTACTCGGTTTCTTTTTTCTTTTATAAGATGTCGCGGAAAGCAACACAGGTCTGAACCAGTATCTACTAAAAATTTGTTGTTTGAGGCACGGTCAGTAATAAATAGACGGTTCTTCAATTGCGGGCAACCAGATGCCGCACAAGTTTGTTGTCTTGTATGTACAAGATTGTTTACATTGCTTTGCTTTATCTCCAAACTTATTATGATAAAAGCAAAGGTCATTTGAAGAATTTCCAGATGAATTAAAGGAATTTTCACGACTTCGGGATCTAAATTTTTGCCTTTGTAAATACTTAATTTGAATTTTCATGGCAGTAATCTGTTTACAAATTTCGTCCAAACGTTGGTTGATGGGGTCTAAATGATTTGGTGCTGCTGTAGCGTTGACTGTGGGAGATGTATGCAGTATTGTGGGGGTCACAGTTGGCTGAACTTCCATTATTTTATCAGCAATGATTGACAACCTGTCAAGTGTCAAATCACCTTGGGTCTGCAGGATTGCCTGAATGTGCGATGGAAGCCGTTGGAGCCACAGAGTTCTTAACAAATTATCTTGAACTGTTGTTGATCCAGCCAACGATCGCATATGGCGTAAAAACTGTGACGGTCTGCGATCACCAAGTTCTTCCTCCATTAGTAACTGCCGCACTCGTTTTTCTTCGGAAACAGACAGTCGGCGAATTAGTTCTGCCTTCAACGCACTGTACGGGTTATCAGCAGGTAATGCGCTGATAATATCTTCAACTTCATGTGCATACCGTTCATCGAGGTTGGAGATGACATATGAGTATTTAGTTGACCCTTGTGTAATGCCAGCAAGAGTGAATTGTGCCTCTACCTGCGCAAACCAAAGATTAGGCCTGTCCTTCCAGAATGGCGGTAGTTTGACAGAACGCTTCTGGTGGTGTCGGTGCCGGTGGTTGTGCAGTCCTGTCTGTTTGGGCTTGAAGCATTTGCTGTAGCGCTTCATTTTGTTGCTGCAGTTGAACTAATTGCTCCTGAATATTGTCTATGTCGGGGTCACCAATTTGTGGGTATCAAAAGTATTTGAACAGGTGGTATACTACAATAAAAATACAAAAAAAGTTAAGGGAACACTAAAGAGAATGACTTTATTCAAAATTGAATGGAATAATAATAATAATTAATGTTTTTGTACATAGATACTTTATTTCTTTTCTTTTCATGGCCACCACTCCAAACCCTTTTCCATGGCCACCACATATTTATATGATTTTTTACAAAAATAATGTCAGATTTTACTTATTCTTGAAATTGATATTTTTGTTAAAACATTCATATTCATGCTTTAGGATCTATACTATGAATGGTTTTAAGCATTAAACATGCAAAAGTGTCCAAAACGTGGTACCAATCAGATAATAAACATTCAAATTTCAGGTGTCATTTTAATGAATATGTTGTATATTGTAAGCTGCATGGACTGGATTCTAGAATACCTACCACACTTGAAATAGCAATTTTCTTGTTGCAATGTTTTCTTTTAGTTAAATTATGATAAAGAATTATAAAATTTGGGCGCGGAAGCAAATATTTATATGATTTGTTACAAAAGTAAAGTCAGATTTTACCTACTCTTGAAATGGATATTTTTGTTAAACAATCATATTCATGCTTTAGGTTCTATACTATGGATGGTTTTAAGCATTGTACATGCAAAAGTGACCAAAACATGGTACCAATTAGATAATAATCATTCAATTTTCGAGATTCATTTTAATGAATACGTTGTATATTGTAAACTACATGGGCTAGATTCTAGAATACCTACCACACTTGGAATAGCAATTTTTTTGTTGCAATGTTTTTTTTAGCTAAAATATGATAAAGTATTATAAAATTCGGGCGCGGAAGCAAATATTTATATGATTTTTTACAAAAATAAAGTCAGATTTTACCTATTTTTGAAATGGATATTTTTGTTAACACATTCATTTTCATGCTTTACGATCTATACTATGGCTGATTTTAGCATTGGACATGCAAAAGTGAACAAAACAAAGTACCAATCAGATAATAAACATTAAATTTTCGGGTGTCATTTTAATGAATACGTTGTATATTGTAAGCTACATGGCCTGGATTCTCGAATACCTACCATACTTGAAATAGCAATTTTCTTTTTGCAATGTTGTCTTTTAGCTAAAATATGATGAAGAATTATAAAATTCGGGCGCGGAAACAAATATTTATATGATTTTTTACAAAAATAAAGTCAGATTTTACCTATTCTTGAATTGGATATTTTTCTTAAAATATTCATATTCATGCTTATGATCTATACTATGGATGGTTTTAGCATTGGACATGCAAAAGTGACCAAAACGTGGTACCAATCAGATAATAAACATTAAATTTGTGGGTGACATTTTAATGAATATGTTGTATATTGTAAGCTACATGGGCTGAATTCTAGAATACCTACCACACTTCAAATAGTAATTTTCTTGTTGCAATGTTTTCTTTTAGTTAAAATATAATGAAGAATTATAAAATTCGGGCGCGCAAGCAAATATTTATATGATTTTTTACAAAAATAAAGTCAGATTTTACTTATTCTTGAAGTGGATATTTTTGTTAACCCATTCATATTCATGTTTTAAGATCTATACTATAGATAGTTTTAGCATTGGACATGCAAAAGTGACCAAAACGTGGTACCAATCAGATAATAAACAATTAATTTTAGGGTATGACACCCGAAAATTAATTGTTGGACATGCAAAAGTGACCAAAACGTGGTACCAATCAGATAATAAGCATTAAATTTGTGGGTGACATGAATACGTTGTATATTGTAAGCTACATGGGCTGGATTCTAGAATACCTACCACACTTGAAATAGCAATTTTCTTGTTGCAATGTTTTCTTTCAGCTAAAATATAATGAAGAATAATAAAATTCGGGCGCGGAAGCAAATATTTATATGATTTTTTACAAAAATAAAGTCATATTGTAGCTATTCTTGAAGTGGATATTTTTGTTAAAACATTCATATTCATGCTTTAGGATCTATACTATGGATGGTTTTAAGCAATGGACATGCAAAAGTGACCAAAACGTGGTACCAATTAGATGAATAACATTTAATTTACTGGTGTCATTTTAATGAATAGGTTTTTTTTTTTTTTAGGTTTAAGGCATCGGCTGCCAAGGCCATTAGCCTATTTAACTGGTACAGAATACAGTATTCTGCACAGGTAAGTACAATCACAGTTAAAAAAGATTTGATATAGTATTAATATTAATATTTTCAGACGAACACAGCATTTTAAAAGAAGTCAGGTAAGTTTCGTCAATATCACAGTAAATATCACAGGTTAGTACCTTCAGAGAGGTGGAATTAAAACACTAGTTAAAATATTATTATTATTATGTTTCAGGACAGTCACAACATATTAAAATGATTAGTTATAATCTATCAGGTAAGTACCTTCGTCATTCGTGAATATAAAATAATAAATAAATAACAAATAATAAACAGACACATAGATAAATAAAAAATCTCAAGAAATTACACAGGGCCATATAGGCCGATTGCCTTTAAAAACCTGAGTACATTTCTCAGTTTCCTATGATCTTGGAGTAGGCTTGAAATATCAGGATCTATTTCGTATATCCTACGGATTGGATCATACTGTTGACACGCTACCAGGATGTGATGCACGGTAAGCGTAACTCCACAGTTGACAAACAGAGGAGCATTACTCCGACTGAGTCGGTACCCGTGTGTCAAATATGTATGACCCATCCTCCGACGATGGATCTTGACGAGATCCCGTCTTTCAAGATCACTAGGTAACAGGACAGGTGCAACAGAAGGCTTAATGGTTCTCATATGGTTCTGAACTGCATCCCAGTGTAGCTGCCATAACTTGGTCACCTCTCTTTTTAGCTTTGCGGCAATGTCTGAAGCTGGAACTTGTTCTACATCAGCAGAGTCGTTGTTGGCAGCAAGACGGGCTGCCTCATCAGCCATCTCATTACCTTTAGTTCCAACGTGACTTGGAACCCAGAGAAATGAGACATGCTTCCCCACATCATGAAGATGTTTCATGACGGACAGGATGCTCTGTATTATTGGGTCTACGGAAAAGGTATTTGAGATGGCCTGAAGAACGTTCAAAGAGTCGCTAACTACGAGGAAGCGTGAAGTGGATGCTTCAAACTCGCAGTAGCGTAGTGCCTGAAGAACTGCGTATGACTCTGCTGAATAAACTGAATAGAGAAGGGGTAGTGACCAAGAGTGTGCGGTGTTACTCACGGCAAATGCGCAACCGACACCTAGCTCATGTTTTTGAACCATCTGTGTAAATCACAACAGTTTCCCTATATTTGCCCAGAATGTCGAGGAAATGTGACCGTATGAGAACAGGTGGCGTGTTCTCTTTATGGAACCTTGTCAGAGCAAGGTTCGTTGGGTGCTCTGGTATGAGTCATGGCGGTACTTCACATTCCCCGACTGAGTTCGTAAGACGAAACTCAATGGCATCTAGAATTTCTCTAGCTCGGACAAATAAGCGTTTGGTAGTGATTTGTCTTCTGTTGCACGTGTCACCAAAAAGTACTAGATGGTTTTTATGACCTGGAAACGAGTGTATTTTGTTAATATACAGCAGTGTGAATTTCTTTCTCCGGATGTCAAGTGGCGTGAGTCCTGATTCCGCACAAAGGTTTAGCGTTGGGGTACTAGGAAACGCTCCAAGAGCGTACCTAAGAGCTTGGTTGTGTATGGGGTCTAGCCTGCTAAGGGTTGTTCGCTTAGCGGACGCATACACTACACACCCATAATCAATCTTTGATAGAATTAGGGATTGATACAACCTTATAAGCATCTTAGGTTCTGTTCCCCATCTAGTACTCGCTAACATTTTTAAAATATTGAGCGCTTTAAGGCAGCTTGCCCTGAGCTGCTCAATGTGCGGTTTCCAGGTGAGTCTGGGGTCGAAAGTTAAACCAAGGAATCTAACGCTATTGACATCCCGGATTGGAGAACCCCTGATAAACAGGAGTGGCCCGTAGTGTGGTCGATTGAGTCGACAGAAGTGCATGCATTGGGTTTTAGGTTGTGAAAACTTAAACCCTAGTTTATCAGCATTGCGGGTGATGGTGTTGATGGCAGTTTGCAGCGTTCTGTTGATGACTCCTATTTTACTGGCAGAGCAGAATATGGTGAGATCATCAACGTAGAGGCAGACTCCCACACTGTCACTAACTGCTGAAACTAGGGCATTTACCGCTATTGCAAAAAGTGTAACGCTTAGAGTCGAGCCTTGTGGTACTCCGTTCTCCTGTACTCGGAGAGAGGACATGGACGTACCGACCCGAACTCTAAAGCTGCGGTTACAGAGAAAAGATTTCACAACCTGCGGTTGAGAACCGCCAAGTCATATCGTAAGCCTTCTCAAGGTCGAAGAACACCGCGACCAGGTGTTCTTTTCTGTTAAAAGCCACTTGTACTGCGTCTTCGAGATAAATAAGACGGTCAATTGTGGATCTGAATTTGCGAAAGCCGGCCTGGTGCTCCGAAAGTAGATTTCTGCTTTCCAGAAGCCACATCAACCGGTTATTGACCATTCTCTCGAATATCTTTCCAACGCAGGATGTGAGGCTTATAGGTCTATGACTTGACGGTAGTAATGGATCTTTTCCGACCTTTGATTTTGGAACAATGATGGCTTCCTTCCAATTCTCTGGGTAAATACCTTCTTCGTACAACTTATTATACACTGAGAGTAAGTATCGCTTGAATTCAAGGGTTAGGTGTTTAAGCATGTCGTTAGTGACCCTATCTAGTCCTGGAGAAGAAGATTTAGCTTGACTAAGCGCGTGGTCCAGTTCGAAGAGCTGAAATTTTTCATTGTACCGAAAAGTACAAATAGTTTAACGGTATCTCTCTTTCAGCTTTGCTGTGGACAAAACCAAGCTCGTAGTTCGCTGAACTACTCGCTTCTTCGAACTGGTTTGCTATGATTTCGGTGATCGTGAGGGGATCACGCGTATGAGTTTCTTCATCCAGCTTCAGACATGTCATGCCTAACGAGCCGCCATGCCCTGCGACACGTTTAACCCTTGACCAGCATTCTTGCGTTGTAGTGGTGGATGCCAGACACATACTCATTCCACGACCTACGCTTACTCTCAAGTATACTAAGTCGGGCTGTTGCCCTTGCTTTTTTGAAAGCAATCCAGTTGTCTTGTAAAAGATATCTTTTGAATCGGTTGAAAGCCATCTTTTTCCTACAAACCAGCTCCTGAATCTCCTTGTTCCACCAGGGAACTGAGATTTTGTGGGTGGCCTGCCTACTCGCAGGGATGGCAGCGGAGGCTGCCGATAGAATAGCAGATGTCAGTTCTTCTACATTTAGACTATTATCATTCCACAGTGTTGGTACATTAAGGGATTACTTAAACCTCAGCCAATCAGCTTTCGACGTGAGCCACCTGGCAGGAAACACTTGCTCGGATTTTGGAGAATCCGTAGTTATGACCAAAGGAAAATGGTCACTGCCATAAAGACTGTCAAGTGCCTGCTAGGAATAACGTGTGGCTAAACAAGAAGACAGAAGAGTGAGATCGATGCGTGAAAAATCCCTTGAGCGGGCATTAAAGTAGGTGGGCGACCCCGTGTTCATAAGAGCAAGAGCGGGGTCATCGAGCAGGTTTTCCAAGATCTTTCCTCTTTGATCCGCACGACAGGAACCCCACAGGGGACTGTGCGCATTGAAGTCGCCCATGAGGATAAAGGGTCTTGGAACCTGACGAATGATGTCAAGAATGTCAGTCAAGTCCCAGTTAAATATTGGGAGATAAATGTTACACACTGTAACGTTAAAAGAGACTGACATTCTGACCGCAACAGCTTGGAAGTTAGAGTTGAGAGGAACCTGCTCGTAGCTTACGTCTTGCCTTATGAAGATGGCCACACCACCGTTGACCCGGATGAGAGGGTCAGCATCTTTTCTCACTATACTGTAGTTCTTGAGTGCGTAAGGTTGGCTGGGTCTAAAGTGCGTTTCCTGAAGACAAACGCATATCGGGTTGAATTCCGATAGCAGCATCTTCAGGTCGCAGTAGTGGTAAATGTATCCCTTAATGTGCCACTGAATGATACAGTCACTGTCTCTTAATGTAGAAGAACTAGACATCTTGTATTAGAGTTTCTTTCGGCTTCCTCGCCATATCCTTCGGCCATCCCGGACCTCGCTTTTTAGGGCGTTTGGGGTTCTGGGATGATTGGGAAGTTTGTGAGGTGGTGGAGTAGACGGATGTGTCTCCGTCAGAAAATCTTCCCCTCCTTTAGTCCATTTTCTTTTGTCTACCTCAGAGGGTATTGGACTGGGTGTCCTTTTCGGGAGGGTACGAGGTAACTCTGCTCTTGGAAGAGCAAAGTTGTCTCTAGTTTGAAATACAGATTTTAAAGCAGAGACTAACTGCGGCAAAAGTTCTTTCACGAGCAAAGATGTTATGGAATTATTTAAGGCAGGTTCTTTACTAGCTGCTGCCGTATAGCTCACTCCTTGATTAGGAGTTCGCACAACTATTTTGTTCCGTGCTTCAAAGTAAGAATTTTTTTCTCTCGTTTTAACTTCCTGTATTGCTGCTTCCTGTTTGAAAACAGGGCAATTTCGAGAGCGGGCGGAGTGGTTACCTTTACAGTTTATGCACCGTAAAGGTTCTTCACACTCACCCTCATGCAGCTCTTTTCCGCAGGCACAAATCTGCGGATTGTTGCATGTTCGTGTCGTATGACCAAAACGCTGGCACTGGAAACACCGCATTGGTGCAGGGATGTACATACGAACTTTGAGGTTGTAATATGCAACGGTTATATTAGTCGGTAGCTTGGGGTTGTTAAAAGTGAGAACGTGAGTTGGCGTGTCCACCAACAAACCATTCTCACGCCTCTTACGTAATTCTCCGGACTTCAATTACGCCTTGGTCGCCTAAGTTTTCACAGATTTCCTCGACCGTACAATTGAGGAGATCATGACAAAAAATGACACCTTTACAGGAATTTAATGTCTTGTGCGGTGTCACATCTACCTCAAATGTACCAATTTTTTTAGTTTCAAGAAGCCGGTTTGCCTGAGCAGACGATACTGTTTCTATAAAAAGATCTTCTCTTGTTTTTCTAACATTTTTCACGTTACCAACTATTCCAAATAGAGCTTTTTGAATAACAAAAGGACTAACTTTCTCGACTGACCTACTTAGTGTTTTGACGACCAGGAACCGAGGTGTGGACGACTTTTCCTGGCTCGTACTTATTTTTGCAGACATTGCCTTGATGGCAGCCTGTACTTTGGCAACAGTGTTGTCTACAGTAGACTCTTTCTGCCCACTTGTTCCCGGTTGGGGAGTCTTGTTTGGTGACAAGGTTTTCTCCCCGGGAGCTTTTGACGTGGCCCCTGACGCACCCTTTTTGCCGGACGGAGAACCGGTGGGCGGCTTTGGTTGACCCATACCCATATTAACAGAAATTCGGTCTTGGGTATCCCCACCCTCCACGGAGCCTCAAAAGGGACGCTAACGCCGCAAGCCGACGTAGCGCCAGGGCTTCCCCGAGAATATAGCCATCCCAAGGGGCAGCAGGGCCGGTCCACGGGAGAGATCATGAAAGCCGCCGCATGACTCCACGCACGCCCGCTTTCCGGTGATCTCGCCACGTCCCCAAGAAAACTCACCCCCCAGCCTCAAACGGGATGGGAACCGATTGGCCACAGTTAAGTTAGACTGCGACCTCCAGTTTAGGTAAATCATGGGCCAAAGTAGTGTGTTGGGGCTTCCTCAACTACCAGGATTCCATTCTCTACCGACACGGGTCACCGGGCACGGTCAACACCCAGGTAGGTATTAAAGAACAGATCTCGATACGATCGCCTACTAATCGCACGGTATGAAACGGTATAGCCCGCTGGCAACAGAGGGGTACTAAGCCACCCCACCACGACAAGGTGGGCCCGCGGGGGGGAATGAATACGTTGTATATTGTAAGCTACATGGGCTGGATTCTAGAATACCTACCACACTAGAAATAGAAATTTTCTTGTTGCAATGTTTTCTTTTAGCTAAAATATGATGAAGACTTATAAAATTCGGGCGCGGAAGCAAATATTTATATGATTATTTACAAAAATAATGTCAAATTTTACTTATTCTTGAAATGGATATTTTTGTTAAAACATTTATATTCATGCTTTAGGATCTATACTATGGATGGTTTTAAGCATTGGACATGCAAAAGTGACCAAAACGTGGTACCAATCAGATAATAAACATTAAATTTTCGGGTGTCATTTTAATGAATACGTTGTATATTGTCAGCTAAATGGGCTAGATTCTAAAATACTTACCACACTTGAAATACCAATTTTCTTGTTGGAATGTTTTCTTGTAGCTAAAATATAATGAAGAATTATAAAATTCGGGCGCTGAAGCAAGTTTTTATATTTATTTATTTACTTATTAATATTTATTCTTGCCAAGTGGCTTAGAATCTACAGAAATAACATATACATTTTTATTCTACATTGTGTGTGTGTAATACATTTATTCTACTGTTCTCTTCTTAATGATTTTGCTCATCCACTTCTCTCCTGATCCTAGATCGTCTAACAGCTCCATTTCCCCTCTATCTTCTCTTTTTACTTCTCTGCAATATTCCCTTAAATACTTCAGTGTTTCATCTTCTCTGCCACATAATCTGCACCCCCTTTCTTCCTTTGGTAACCAATACTGGTTGTCTCTTTCTTCGTTACCGCATCTGAATCTGGCTATCATTTTGATGTTTTTCTTTGGGTTTAATATGTAACGTGGTATCTCTGTTGTTTGTATCTGTTTGTATCTTTTATTATAATTGAATTGATTTATTCTGCTCTGTTGTTCCTGGTTCTGTATATCCCAATCTCGTTGTTGTACGGCGAGAATCACACTTTCTTCATTTATTCGATTCCTCTCTATTTGCATTTCCGAGTATCCATTTCTTTTGTAATATACCTTTCTTGTGTGTCCCCATCTTGTTAATTTGTTTTTGTCGTCCTCTCCCTTCCTTATAACTTTCCAGCATTCTTTCAGTATTGAATTCTCTGAGTTTCTAACTCTTTCTTCGTATTTCACTGCTCTCTTTCCTGTTTCCACTCGAAGTTTTGCCACTTTCATTTCTTCCAGTACTATATATTCTGGTGTACATTTGTCGAGGCCCAGGATCTATTTTATGTAGCATACTTGTACATCTTCTATTAGTTTGTGCTCTGTCCATCCAAAAATTTCCGCCTTATAAATTAGAATACTTTTAACTATTGCTTCGAACATCATCCATCTTATTCGCATATTCGTCTTGAACTTCCTTTCGCCTATACCCCATATTTGTTTCATGCCTTCTTTTTCTGGTACTCTAAGTGTTTTGTGGCTTGGTTATTCCTCTGGAATGTATATCCCAAATATCTGAATTCTTTTATCTCTTCGATACTTTCATTTTTCCACTTCCATACTTCAGAGGTTTCTCAACCTCCACCTTTTTTGAATATCATAATTTTTGATTTTTGCGCGTTGAGATTCATATCTTTCCTTCTTAAATACAGTTCAAATCTTTTCAGCATTGCTTTCATTCCAGGTGGATATTTCGCGACTATGACAATGTCATCCGCGTACGCTAGAGACCATATTTTCTTTCTTCCTATTACAATGCCGCCTGTTTGCTCTTTGCTGAGGAATTCTTCTATATCCGCTATATATAGTGAAAATAAAGTTGGGCTTAGTGGACATCCTTTCCGTAATCCTTTTTCTGTCCAGATCTCCTCTGTGGTTCTGTCCTTTACTTTTATCACCGATATAGTTTCTCTGTAGATATTCTCTAAGTTCGCTAACAATTGTTTATCTATATTCATATTTGTTAATCGTTTTAAACAGGTGATCTCTATTAAAATTATCGAACGCTGCTCTCAGATCTGCAAACAATGCGTATAACTTTCCCTTATCTTTGCGGATCTCGTTTTCAATCATTTGATTAAGTATATAAATATTGTCTGTTGTTCTTCTTGTTTTCCGAAAACATGCCTGGTTTTCTGGTATGAGATTTTTACTCTTATTTCTTCCTCCAATTTTTCTTGTAAAATCATCGCATAGATCTTGAACGCTGTATCTAGTAATGTTATTCCTCTATAATTTTCTACTTTGTCTATGTCTCCGTTTTTATGAATCGGTTGTATAATTCCTTTTCTCCATCTAGTAGGTATTTGTGCGGTGCGCCATACTTTGTTAATAATACTTGTTAATATTCTTAGTAAGTTCTATATCTGCATATATCCAGGCTTCTCCTGCCGCTTTTCGTTTTTTTAGTTTACTAATTTGCACTTTAACTTCTTCTAGTGTTATCTCTTCTACATCTCTACATATTTTCGGTTTATTTTCTTCACTTCTTAGTATCTTGGTATTTTTCCCATCTAAAAGTGTGCAGAAATGGACTTTCCATTCCTCTTCGGATATTTGTTTTGATATCTTTTGTTTCTTTTTCCTCTCTTTACTAATAAAACTCCATGCCTCCGTCTCTGTCTTTATTCTCTGCAGCTGTTCCTCAATTTCTTTCTCTTTGTTTTCCTTTTGTTTTATACACAATTCTTTATATTCTTTTAATTCATTTTTGTATTCTTCTTCAGTGATTATATCATCTCTCCATTGCTTACGTTTCTTTCTCATTTTTCGTTTTTTTTCCAAACAGCTACTATTTTACTAGTCATTTCTGTTTGTGTTTCTTGAGTTCACTCTTATTTTTTTTGCGTGTGGCTTCATTTATTTTACTTATGAGCTCGTTTACTTGTTCCTTCACATTACTCTCTTTTACTGCTATCTCTCTGGTTTTTATGTTGTAATTTTCTATGTCTTCTTTTTCCCATACCGCTTTTCGAATGATTACTGGATCATCTTCTTTTACTATTATACTATTTTCTAGTTCTAAGCTTAATAGTAGATGGTGGGATTCTACTGTATTAGTTACTTTCATGTGTCTAACTTTCCCCCAACTCTCTTGATTTGCTAATATATATAGTCAATTACTGTCTTTTCCCCTCTTTTACCTATGTATGTGAAGTCACCCACCTCGTCTCCTTTTATGTTTCCATTTAGAATAGTCCAATCTCTGTTTCCACATTCATCAATTAAAGCTTTCCCATATTTGTTTATTATTTTGTCCTTTGTGCTTCTTTTCTCTTGTCTTCCTGTTTTGGAATTCCATAACCCTCCTTCCTCGCCTATTCTGGCATTGAAATCCCCTCCTGTAATTAACTTATTTTCATTAGTATCTTCTATTTTCTCCCTTATTTCTGCAAGAATTTCGTTTATTCTATTGTCATTATATACCATGAGTATTCTCCATGTCTCGTTGTCAATTTTAATTTTTCTTTCCATAATGTTTTCATTGAAAATGGTTTCTTTTGCTTCTTGAATGTGTTTCTTGATACCTGTTACCATTCTTCCCTTTGCTCTTCCCTTTTTATTTAGTCTCTTTGCGTATTTAATTTTCCATGTGAAATCACTAGGCATTTTATTTTTCCACTTATTCCAATCTTTTTCCTCTAATCAACTTTCTGTTAACCCTACTATATCATATTTATTTATTATATCCCAAAAATCTTTATCTTTACTTTTTATTCCCGCTATATTCCAAAAGCCTATTTGTATGTTATTATTCCTATTTATTAGTTTTTTGAACTTTTAATTAAGCTTTTTTGTTCTTCATTCCATTCATACCAATCTCTACCGATTTTTAATTTTCTGTATCCTATCTTTACTATATTTTTTACCTCTTTTTCTTCTTTAGCTCTTTTTGAGATTTCATTTTGAATTATCCTTTCATTGTACGTCACGTTGTGATCTATGTAAATATTGGTGCCCCTCAGTTTATTTTTGTTACTCATCACTAGCTTCTTGTCTTCCCATGAATTTACAGTCGCTACTATCGCTTGCTTTTCTTTTAACTTTCCAACTTTGTACGCCTTTGTTACTTTCGTTGTTATTCTCATTCTGCTTTTTATAAAGTTTTCAACCTCTTGAGCATCTTCCAGTGTAGCTCCTTTTATTATAATATTATTCTTTTTTTCCATTTTCACTTTTTCCTCATCCGATCTCTCTAACTTTTCTATGCGTCGGTTTAAGCTAATAATTTCCTGGTCTTTTTTCTCAACTTTTATTTTTAACTGCTTGACATCTTCTTTGAGTACGTTGACAAAGTCCTCTAGTTTTTTAATCATGTCACTTCTCAGATCAATTATCTCTCTGCTCATATTCTTTAGCATTTCTAAAATCTCATCCTGTGTTGCAGCTGTCTCTTTCCACTTTCTTGTTGGAGAACTTTCCATCTCCGCTTTCCCATTTTACCTCGCTGTATTGCTGGTTGCCCGACGCTTAACGATCCTATGACGTCACTCAGACCGTGGAATCGGATACCTACTTGATTCGACACCCGACCGGCCCCAGTGCTGGTCAAGTTACGTTATCGTCGGTCAGATGTCACTTTAAAACAGATAGTTTCCGTTTTTATCCTTTATCTTGCCATCCAACACTACAAACTGAATCGTTGCTGGCTGCTACTGAGCAAGAGATGTCTCTGTATAATTTCTATCGGTAATGAATCTTTCTGATTTCCAAGATAGCACATGTGCTTAACCTATAAATAGCTGTTAATTTTTACTTGTTTTTTACATTTCTTTCTAACGATACTTATCTTTGTATCTGTATCTTCTTTTGTAGTCTTTTATTACACCTTTGCTTTCGTTGTTGACAATCTTTATTTTACTTGTTTTTCCTTTATTTTTCAATTTCTATACGGAGCAAAATTCTCACGTGTTCACACACACACCACCTAACCTCCTGTTCTCAGCAAGTTTTTATATGATTTTTTACAAAAATAAAGTAATATATTACCTTTTCTTGAAATGGATATTTTTGTTAAAACATTCATATTCATGCTTTAGGATCTATACTATGGATGGTTTTAGCATTGGACATGCAAAAGTGACCAAAACGTGGTACCAATCAGATAATAAATATTAAATTTTCGGGTGTCGTTTTAATGAATAGGTTGTATATTGTAAGCTACATGGGATGGATTCTAGAATACCTACCACAATTGAAATAGCAATTATCTTGTTGCAATGTATTCTTTTAGCTAAAATTTGATGAAGAATTATAAAATTCGGGGGCGGAAGCAAATGTTTATATGATTTTTTTACAAAAATATAGTCAGATTTTACCTATTCTTGAAATGTATATTTTTGTTAAAACATTCATATTCATGCTTTAGGATTTATACTATGGATGGTTTTAAGCATAGGACAGGGTCAGTCGACTTGCCCCCCCCCCCCCCCCATTGAAGATATTTCTGTCAGAAGCTATCTCCAGGTTACTTATAGGTAGCACCAGCTAGCTCCACTAACTACGTAGCTAGCACCATATTACTGCGCCAAATAATGAGAGTTACATTCAGGGGGGGCCAAGTTGACGCCAGCCTCTTCATTAACGATATTTGACCTGAAAAGCAAGCTCCACGTACTCCTAACCTAGCTCCAGCTAGCTCCAATAAAATTAAGGCTAGCACCTAACCGGTTAAAAAGTTATAAACAAACAAAAAAAAAATTCTATCCCCGCCTTTGCGTTATTTTAATTTTAGAAAGACACTATTGAATTCTCCTAAGCTAGCACCAGCAAACTCCATTGAAAAATTAAACAATATTATAATTCTTAAAAACATATGGCGAGTTTAATTCGGGGGGGAGGGGGGTGGGGGTTGATCGATGTTAGCTCTCTTATGGTGGAATTTTGATTTCAAATGCAAGCTCCAGATGCATAAGAGCTAACACCAGCTAGCTCCAGTAATAACTGACCTAGCACCAACTTAATAAGGGTGTGGGAGCATAATACATGTCAGCCACCCATTGTATGAATTTACATTTCAAAAGCTAGCTCCAAATGTATCAGAGCTAGCACCAGCTAGCTCCAGTAATAACTAGCCTAGCTCCACCTTAATAAGGGTGTGGGAGCCTAATACATGTCAGCCCCCCCATTGTACGAATTTACATTGCAAAAGCTAGCTCTAGATGCATCAGAGCTAGCACCAGCTAGCTCCAGTAATAACTAACCCAGCACCACCTTAATAAGGGTGTGGGAGCCTAATACATGTCAGCCCCCCCATTGTAGGAATTTACATTTCAAAAGCTAGCTCAAGATGTATCAGAGCTAGTACCAGCTAGCTCCAATAATAACTGATCTAGCACCACCTTAATAAGGGTGTGGGAGCCTAATACATGTCAGCCCCCCCATTGTACGAATTTAGATTTCAAAAGCTAGTTCCAGATGTATCAGAGCTAGCACCAGCTAGCTCCAGTAATAACTAACCTAGCACCACCTTAATAAGGGTGTGGGAGCCTTATACATGTCAGCCCCCCCCCCCCCCCCATTGTACGAATTTACATTTCAAAAGCTAGCTCCAGATGCATCAGATCTACACCAGTAATAACTAACCTAGCACCACCTTAATAAGGGTGTGGGAGCCTAATACATGTCAGCCCCCCCATTGTACGAATTTACATTTCAAAAGCTAGCTCCAGATGTATCAGAGCTAGCACCAGCTAGCTCCAGTAATAACTAACCTAGCACCTCCTTAATAAGGGTGTGGGAGCCCAATACATGTCAGCCCCCCATTGTACGAATTTACATTTCAAAACCTAGGTTCAGATGCATCAGAGCGCTAGCTAATAAACAACTTAACCCCTACTTATTTTAAATAATACTGAAAGTAATATATAACATGGGGAGTTATAAACAACTTGATGCCTACAAGGATAAAGTTTTCACGGTAAATTCATTGAAAATATTGTAAAATTGTAAAATATTTTCGCAGAATTAAAAATGATAAATAAAAATTATATTCTAAAACAATAAAAATATCTATTAAAAAAAATTGTTAACGCTGGTGCCCCCTCTGAGCCTGTGGCCCCTAGGCACGTGCCTTACATGCCTATTGGATAATACGGCACTGTTTGTAACACCTGTAATAATTAGTAAATAAAATTTAAAATTCATATAATATAATGTTTGTTAAGACAAATTATTTTCATATTTTATTTAAATCGGTATAATAGGAATATGTAACAAAATCATATCGTTAAACTTTCTAGTTTTATAAATTTTGCGTGATTTTCGGTTCGTTCACAATGACTTTTACGCAGCCTGTCGCATATGAAGGCTGACATTACGATTTTGCAACTTTTTGAATGTAATGTAATTGAATGTAAACTTTTCGGTGATATACGTAATTTCGGGGCGACCGAGATCTACTCGGGTGAAAAAAGAGAAAACTCAAAGTAGTTGTAATTTATAGGTTAGAAATGTCAGAATTTGTGTTTTCTGCTCCCGTCTTTTAACGTCACAAACCATATCTGGAATGCTGGAAATTATACTTGAATAGCGTATTCCGGGTGTCTACTTTTATTTTGACATATAGGAAATACAAAGTTAGTTTTTTAATTTCGCTCTATTTTGCTCTATTAATTTTACAGCACAAATATAAATAAAAAGTTATTTAGAATTAAAATCTGCATTCAACGAGCTTTTCTTTATTGATATTAAACGTTCTGTTCACGAAATATACGTGAATTAAAATCGATATTTCTAACCTGTTTACATAGTACCATGCACACTCAAACAAATATAACCGATAAAAAAATAAATACTTCAATTAATTAATTTGACTTTTACCAGAATGTATTTTTGTAAGAATAAAGAAAACCAGAAAACAGGCATATTATTATATTGATAAAAGAGTATAATAATATCATAATTAAATTACACAAACTTGACAGTTAAAAATAATATAACAATTCATTGACAAAACAGATAATAGTACTTATGGCACTCTACAAACAGGTTAAAAATGTCAATTTTAATTTACGTTTATTTTGTGAACAGAATGTTTTATAGCAATAATTAAAGCCTCGTTGGATGCAGTTTTTAATTCTGAACATCATTTATATTTATGCTGTGAAATCAATTGGTTAAACCTTAAAGTGACGGGTCCTTGAAGGATAAGGCACGAATTATAAAACATATACTATCGTTTAGTGCCTCATTAGTGCTCTAAAAACAACTAATTAATTGTTTATGTTTACAGTGATATCACCATTTGTTTTATTTTCACGCTGGCACCAAAGGGTTATATTTTTGATATTTTTTTTTAATATCTTTAGTGCCTCAGGCGCCTTTTGGTGCCCTAATAAGAATAAATTAATTGTTCATTGTTAGTCAGCACTAAAAGGATTAAAATTAATTTTTTTCTTTTACATATCTTTAGTGCCTCAGAGGTGCCCTAAAAACTATTTCGGAATTGTTTATAGATATCGATTTATTCATAATTATTTTATTCAGATCGTGAAGTTATCACTAAGGGTGTGTTATATGCAACTTTCTTCAATTTTTTTTACACATAAGTTTATTAAGTTTAGTGCCTCATTGATGCCCTGTCGTGCCCTGTAAAATATTTTCTAAACTAATTAAATATACTATAATTAATATATACATAATTAAATATATTACATAAATAATAATTGTTTATTCAGAGCGTGAAGTTATAATTAGAGATGTGTGTTCCAAAACAATCTGTTTAACGGATTAAGGAGTCTTTTCTTAAAGTCAAAAATGTAACAATGTAA
The DNA here is from genome assembly GCA_035578165.1 of Stenolophus ochropezus. Lineage (NCBI taxonomy): Eukaryota > Metazoa > Arthropoda > Insecta > Coleoptera > Carabidae > Stenolophus > Stenolophus ochropezus. The sequence continues at coordinate 678,019 of JAQOWZ010000076.1, read as the reverse complement.
TATTTGTGACATAAAGCAGCATATCAACATATAAGTAATCTAATTTTGCATTGAAATCATGTAATCCGATTGCCTAATTATTTTAGTTGAAGTTCTGGTGTTTCAATAACATTCCAAAACAACCCTCAAACATCAATTTTTGCATTGCCTTAATGTTTTCATGATTGTATTAACTCTTATGTCTAGCATGTACGAGCATATTATATGTATAGTAATAATACTGTACGATTTAAAACAAACACATTTTATTTATACATAAATAAACGTCAAATGGGAACGTGCAATAAAACAGTGCGTAACTTCTTAAATCAGTGACAGAGTTTACATTTTAATTTATTTTGGGTAATATTTTGGGTTTCATTGTTCACGTAATTGAGGGTCGTTTAATCATTATATTGCCGTTGTTGAGGATTTTAAACCAATAATCCATAGTATTATTGTATTATAAACCTATGTTAAGTTTATTGTAATGTTGTCATATTTGAAAATTTTGAAGCATTTCATTTGCTTCGTTACTTGCATTTGATATTTACTAGCAAACGGACATTGAGCTGAGTGAATCTGTTAGCGTCTAATTTAAATTCTTATTTATTTCTGCAACTGTCATATTAATTAGAAGCACATGATCAGGATAAAATTTGGTAAGCATTATTTTACAAAAAATTTGTATGTAGATAACATATACATTGTGTTTATCAAAAACCCGAACAAGGGATTTAACAATTTATCAATGTTTTTGGTCGCTTAATATTCCGATTTTTTTGATATAATTATTGTTTATTTCGTACCATTGGTAGCAGAATAAAGTTGATTTTAAAATTTATTAAAAAAGAATTTAGAATGTTAAATTTAAAAATATGACTGTCAGATTAACTGTCAATGTTGAAAATTTGAGTTGACTACGAGAAGCTATACTATTTTATGTTCATTACCGTTTAATTGTAGCTTTGAGAATATAAAATGTTCTTGTAAAATAAGGTGTGTTTCTGTTAACGAACCTAAGGAACGATATTTTCATAGTCATTATAGCAGTATCATACACTACTTTCTTGTCTAAAAATTGTGTATTATTATTTTCTATTTATTGCTCTAATTATCAACTATTATGAATATTTATCCTCATGAAGAAAAGCTACAAATTGCTAAATGCTATAGATCTGGCCTAAGGAATTTAATTAACGCAGACATTCGTATTGAATTATTGTTTAAGAAATATTCATATTAAGTTTATTGGACTACCAAAGGTACAAAAACAATTGTATATAAAAAATAAAGGGTTTTATTCAGTAAATTTTAGTGTATAAAACTATAAAAATAAATAGAAGCAATGCGCATTAAAAAAATTGTAACTATCCCTACATATGTCCGGGTTTTTAATTAACATACTGTATATAATAGTATATATGATGACTAGCGCTGAAAATTGAAATATCCTTTCAGCACGTGTTGTACACTGTACTTTTCTGACGACTACAATTTGTTGAATTAAAATTTATTTTACACGGGTTGAGACGCACCTAATGGGCTAACGAGCGCATTAGGTATTGGTAATGATATATAATGACCAACTTTCACTAATAGTTTAGCGTGTGATATTAGGTACTTTCCATAGTGGTTGTCTGAAAATATATTTAAATATATGAATCGGTTTCTATGTTTCAAAAATCAATCAAGATAACTTGGCGCGTCTGGGAAATTCTCATTATCACTACGGTTAAGGGACAGTGGTAAAATCCGTAGGTGTACCAAAGTAGAATGAAGTTTAATAAAGTTACTAATATTTAAAAAATATATATATATTTATATAAAAATAAACATTACAAAATCATTATTTATATTATATGAATCTGTATTAGGTACAATCGTCATTAACATTTATTACAAAAAAGTATTTATTTATATAAACATAATACAAAATATGCACCTACGCTTATGTATAAATATAACTTGTGGGGTTGAAATGTAGGTATCTGGCACCCCGAGTTTGGGAGGATTACGTAGAAAGTTTCTTTGTGTAAGGCAATAGAAGGTTGTAAAATCACTATTCACCTCTGGAACCGTGCGGCATCGAAGTAAAAATAAATATTTGGCAGAACGCAACTTAGGAATAGTGAACTGCAATAAATTCTTTTGACGTGCCAAGTTATCTTCCAGTATGTACATATATTGACAGAAAATATTTTTAATTAAATAGTATTTAAAAATAATGTTATTTTCCAACCATAACTATGATCCTACATTTTTAAAAATTGAATGGGAAAGGAAATAATTATGCGTATGTTTAATCAAAATTATTTTAGTTTCAATGGTAATTTTTATAAACAAATTAATGGTCTTCGTATGGATTCTTCTCTTTAATATTAATTCTGTTATTTTTTACTGTTTCTTAGTTTATTTATTATGTATGTTTATGTATGTTTATTTAAAATATAGGATTATACTTTATAAGTAGCAGTAAATAAAAATTAGTTTTAATTATTAAATGATTCATATATTTTAACATTACAGTATGAAGTATATAGCATCAATTTTTATTGACAAATATACAGTGCCATAATAAATTTAAAAATTGGATGTGGCCAGCACATAACTTCCCGCTACATCCGCTACGAAATTAACAATTAAATAATACGATCGAAATATTTATTTCAATTTTACAGTTTTGTAAACTTATAGTCCATATCCGGTTGAAAAACACTAATGTCACATGAAATGAACAAAAAACCGACAAACAAATCTGCTGTCTCTGTCTTATAAGGCATATTGGACACAGACAGTAGATACTTCTGTTGTCGGTTTTTTGTTTATTTGATGTGGCATTCGTTTTTTCTTATGTGACATAGAGTATAGTTCAAGTTTTAACTAGTGCTTCACAATTAATCAATTAATTGCATAATTTAATTATTTGGTATTACAAATAATCAATTAATCGATTAATTGCACTTTCCAATTAATTGCATCATGCAATTAATCGATAAATTTCAAATTGCAATTAATTGCATCATGCAATTAATCGTTTAATTGTCAAATGCAATTAATTTCGTGATGCAATTAATCGATTAATTGCAAAACCGAATAATTACGTCACACAATTAATCGATTAATCGTAAAGCACTAATTTTAACCAATCAGGGAACTTAAATCATAAACCCTATAAAATCAAATAATCCAGTTTTAGGGAAACTGGTTAAATTTTGGTCCTGACATTATTTGTTAACACTATCTGTCACTGATATTTGTAGAAACCAGGGTGTGGTAGAAACTAGGGATAATGATAAATATTCAATTATTTATTGTGATTTAATTTTGCACCGAGGTTAGACATATAATGTAACGAATTAAGTGTATCAAATGTTTTTTGCAATAAATAATACTCTTGTTAATAAATATATTATTTAAAAAAACTTCACGCTCCAAACAAACATTTATTAATTAAACGGTATATTTAATTAGTTTTGAAAATATTATTTAGGGCACTAAAGAGCGCCAGTGAGGCACTAAACATATACCCAAAAAAATTGAAGAAATGTGAAAAATAACACCCTTAGTTCTAACTTCACGCTTTGAATAAAATAATTATAAATAAATAGATATCTATAAACATTTCAGTAATAGTTTTTAGAGCACTAAAGGCCACCTTTGAGGCAGTAAAGATATGTAAAAGAAAAAATTTTAATTTTAATCCTTTTACTGCTAGCGTGAAGTTAGCACTAATAATAAATAATTGTGAATATTTCATTTAACAATTAACAATTAATTTATTCTTATTAGCATCAAAATAAAATAAATGTTAATAACTCTGTAAATATAAATAATTAATTCGTTATTTCTAGAGCACTAATGGGGCAGTAAAAGATAGTACATGTTTTATAACTCATGCCTTACCCTTTGGTAATATACATTAGAATATTTGCCGAAAATTTAAATTGTTAATTCTGAACGAAATTACGAATAAAATTAATCGCGCCGATGCGTATTATGTATTTTATATATCCCATTATATTTGTATACTTATTCAAATAATTAAGTATTTTTTTCAATATTTGTGTATTGTGTAGCTAGAAAATACTCTTTTTAAACGACCACTACCCAAAATACATAATTTTACTATTAGCAAAAGTTGGTCATTGTACGTCACACGTGTGCAATGAGCTCGTTAGCCAATCAAATGCTTCTGAACATGATATGTGGAATTTATTTCGCATGAGTAGCCCTAAAACTTGTATTTACAATTTGACAGTTGCAGGTAATGTTCAATTTTATAAATTGTAGTCGTCGAAAAAGAATAATGTACAACACGTACTCAAAGGTTATTTCACACAAGTGTGAAGTTTGAGCCTCGAGCCGTATTCAATTTTCAGCACTTAGTTATACAGGTTATATTTGCTAAACGAGTCACCCCGATTATTATTATTTTTTATTATTATAGATAAAAAAATTCTATTGAGCAAAGTTGTAGGAGGGGGACATTTGTTTAAAGATATGTATTATTTTAAACCAGTGGTATAGTTCATCTAGGGATCATTTGACGAAAACTCTTTATCGTTTTATTATAGGTGCACAATAGCTCAAACCGCAATCCCAAAATATTTCGATCTGTACAGTCGACCAGTTCAGTATTTAGAATACTGGTATATATTTTACGCCGAGTATTCCACTGTAGACCAAGACTGCACTTTCTAGAATTTCTAAACTGATTACCAGGGCTGTATTTGCTAATATTTAAAATTATAATACGTTAATCTTTTAAACTTAGAATTTGCTAATTTTCTCATAGCTTATTATAAGATCTGCGAACCGTTTGTTGCGGCCATGTAGGTATATAAATAGATGGTAATTTTAATTCAAACTCCTACTCAAATTTTTCATTACAGCCCTGCCACATGTCAGGCTATTGGGACCCTCTATTATGCTGCCGTAATAAAACAATAACGATTCTTCGTCAAATGATTTCTAAACGAACTATACCTAAGTTATCATACAAAGTAATATTATATATTTTTTGTTATATATTTTTTTATTCCTATTCGATAGCATATTTTTTATCCAAATTCAACCATCTCATCATTGCATGTTGCTATATAACAAAAATATTCTAAAAAAGTCAATTGAAATTAAAAAAACAAACCTTTTTATTATTACTTTTTAGTAGGCTATATAAGAAAAATAAAAGCTAGGGGTGGGATTCTGTAATTCGTTATCGCACGTCATTTTCGCAACTTGCGAAAAATTTGAATGAAGTATGAGATTAGGGTCTTGTCAACTTTACTTGTAAAATTCAAAATAAACTGTGTTGTCAAACTGAAACACACATGTTTGTTTTCGCAAGTGTTGATTTCGCAACTTGGTTATCGTAGCAAGGTACAGAATCACTAGGTAACACCTGCAAAAATTACTTGCGAAAATATCGCAAGTGCGATAACTATCGCACGAGTTATAGAATATCAGCACTTATCTGTCACTTTAAATTATTAAGAATAAAATCAAATAGAACATTATTATAAAGTTATTAACAAATAATTATGAATTGTTTTAATTTGAACTCAAATGCTTTTCTTACATATATGTAGCCTACCGAAAATGAACAAACAAAAATTATATTTATTTAAATTTAAATTTAATTTTTCACAATATTTTTGTTATATAAGGATATAAAATGTACATGGTTGAATTCAGAAAAAATATGCTATCGATTAAGCTTAAGAAATATGGATAATGCCATTTGAAAAAGTATAACTTTGTACTCTAACTTGAGAACGACTGGTTTAAAAAATATTTTCTGTTCGACTATTACAGAATAATACCATTCTTATATCATTTTCAATTATGGAATTTTTATATTCTATAAAACTATGCGAAATAATTCTGTCACTAGTGACGGAATAGCTACATGTGGTGACATCTAATGACTGTTAAAAAATTATCTAAAAACACTCATAACAATTAACAATTAATGTATTCCATGAGGTATTCAAATAATATCTTATAGATATAAATGTTATCAATACAATTTTATTCAAATATTTTTCTTGGTTATGTTTTTTAAATTTAACTTAAAATTTTTAGTCGTATAGAAAGTATAGTCTGCAACATGTTTGGAAAGGCTATTCCGCACTCGTGGATATCTCACACTCGCCTACGGCTCGTTACTTAGCACTCGTGCTGACTATGCCTCATTCCAAACTTGTTACAGAATATACTATTCTATAACACTATCCTAGACAAACTGTTACAGAATAATATTCCGTAAGAGTATTACGGACTGAGTATATTCCATAGTAGTTTTCAGTTACTGAATATTATATAGTATAGAAAGTATAGTCTATAACTCGTATGGAATAGTATTTCCGCCACTTACGAAACCGTAGACCTCGCCTACGGCTCGGCCTACAAACTTTTCACTCGCCCGGAAATACCTATTCCATACTTGTTATAGAATATACTATTCTTTAATAAAAAAACGTCCCCCTTATTCTCCTACAACTTTGTTCTATACAATATATAGTAATTAAGAGAATAATGGCGGTAACTAGTTTAGCTGTTACATCCTTAACAATGTACAATTTTTTGTTATACTATTTAAATTTAACTTCATTCAATTTTTCTATTAGAATAAACCGACGACACTATAGACGAGGCTATAACTCTCGGAACTGTTGTGGATATAAGATCAACATTTGTTTATTGTTCTATCTTTGTGTTTCGTTCAAAAATGGTAAATAAAAGGAATTCCGAAGAAATACAAACTATTCAAAATACTTTGACAAATTATCCAAGATCTGAATTTTATAACTCTAATTCTGAATATTTCACGGACAAAAATAATGAGATTTGGTGTGAATTATCGAAAATTCTAAAAGAACACGGTTGTGAAATATCTGCTCTGGGAATTTATACAGCAGTTGTAAAAAATTATTACAATTTATGGAATATTTTAGGAGTTACTCGTAAAATAAAGAATGAAGAAACGAGTGACACAAATACAGAAACTGACAAAAGTGATTCATGTTCTTCAGGTAGTGAAATAAATAAATTATCTGACAATTCAAATGAGGATAAAAATGTGTTTGAATTTTTATGTACAATTTCTGCTGAGGAATATAAATTTTTCAACCCAAGTTGTTCGGTATATAAAAGAAAAGATGTGTCAACTTTAAAATCAAAACATCGATTAGGCACAAGACAAGAATATCTTTGGGCAAAACATGCGTGGACATCCATCGTAAATCGAAAGATTCTCTCATGTACTCGCATATCTTGCACATTGATTTTCAAGAGACATAAAATATGTAACATTGGTCCAATTTATGCAAAAATTTATGCATATTGTAAACAGTGTTTGTCCAAACTTGAAGGAATTATAATTGATCACCCAAAAGAAGATGAGCCTGTAATTATAAATTTTAAACTAACAGGAAATTATTTTATGCAACATTCAAGTTCTATAAAAAGGCCTTTAAGCGGAAAAGTAAGAGAAGAATCAATAAAGAAGATGATTGAACAAAACTACAGTGCGAGTAATATTAGGGTAAATTTGGCTAATGATTATATGAGATTCGGAGAAAAGGAACCTTCAGATTTACCTTTCGTCAGCGTATTACGAGGTGCTAAATATTTATTCTCAAAAAAAGAATTATTGGATCATTGTCCAATAGTCGCTCTTTATAAGTATAAAATAGCGACGGAATTTTCGAATATTATTCGAGATATAGGATATTCTCCTTTTTTTATATACTATTGGTCAAATAGCCAGATTCACGTTTACCAGCAATACTGTGAACAAAATTACAGTAGAATATGTATAGATTCCACAGGTGGTCTTTCAAAAAAAAAAAAATTTATCCTGATGGCTCCAAATCAAAATATATTTTTCTATATGATATCGTTGTTAGACCAAAGAAAAACCAACAATTTTCGGTTGGTTCCATGTTAAGTGCATCACATTCAACAATTGCTATTAGCAACTTTTTACAAGGTTGGTTAAAGACAGGAAATTTGAAACCTTCTGAAGTGGTAACAGACATGTCACTAGCTTTAATGTATGCTTGCGCTGCAACTTTTACATCTTGCAGTAGTTTGTATGACTATCTGCAATTGTGTTTTAATATTATTTTCAAACCAGAATGTGATTTAGAGCAACCGTCATGTTTCTTAAGAATAGATGTAGCTCATCTAATGAAACTTGTATCTAAGTGGCCTTCATTAAAACGTCAGCATTCTTTAACGAGAAAATTTTACCTCAAATGCATTGGACAAATGGTTCAAACAAATTCAATGAAGGACTTAGAAAATATATTAGTTGCGGTATTTTGTGTTGCTTACTCAGATACTGAAGGTAATAACAGCAAAGGGGAATTGACTGAATGTGAAATAAAAAAACAATGGTTGAAAAAGAGAATAGCTACTGGTTCTACAGAACTTTTGCAAATGTCAGAAGAATTAACACAAGAAACATCTGTAGAATTAAAGAATATAATCAAAGAAATAATAAATAAGTCAGTCTTTAAGAAGTGGGTGGAACAAATAGCTAATAATGCATATGCAAAGAAAAGCACAGAAGGTGATATAGGTAACCAGCAAGTATTACCTTTGTTTGTAACGGATTTTATGAATAATATTGCTAATATTATTCCTATGTGGACTGCAGTCATGACACCATACTTTCCATTTTCTCCAACCATCAGTAGTTCCGCCAGTGTGGAGTCTAATTTCAATCAAATAAAAAATCGAATATTTAGTCACAAAAAATTACCAGTCCGTGCGGATCATTTTGTAACTAAACACATCCGTAGTAATCTAGGCTATGCGAAAATATTAACTGGAAATTCGGTAAGTTTTTATATTACAATTATCTATTGAAGATTATTTACTAACCAAAATATATTTTTAAAATTGCAAAAAGGACATAAATACCAATCTTAACTTATACGTTTTGGCAAACTGGACAAGATGTGTCTACAAGAAATATTAATGAAACAGCTACCAGAGAAATTTGTAATAAGCAGCAGACTGAGCAAGAAATAATAACAACAATAAATATTAATGATACAATTATCGGAGATTGGAGTAATCAGTCTGGACAAATTTTTACAAGTAACATTACTGAAACAATTACCACAGACATTTGTTGTAAGCAGACCGGACAAGATACAATAACAAAAATTAAAGATACAATTACCGAAGAAAATCGGGGTAAGAAGACTGGACAAGATTCAACAACAAGAGGTATTACTGAAACAATTACCCGAGAAATTTGTAGTAAGTTATGTTCTGCGACGATCACTTGGGCCGCTGCGGGATGTTGTTGGTCCGCGATGTCGTGGGTTCTCTCGCAGGGTGTCGGGTTGTTCTCGGGCGCCAATCTGCGGAACCTGCGAGGAAAGTGACGTGTGCCACGGGAGCTCTAGGTCGGTCGGGTCAAGGTTTAGCACAGACAGACAAAAATAAGTTTAATAGTTTATTGTACTAAAATTACTACACCTAGTGTTTTACTGAGCCGTAGGAAGTGAACTAGTGACAAACTAATCGCGGTTCTACTCAGCCGTCGACGGAGTTCGCGGTGGGGAACCACCAACGGGTCTTCTCCGATAACTACGGAACGTATAGCAATGAGAAAAGAGAAAAAAAACTACTAAGTTAAAACGCGGATCTGCCCGACAGCCGTAGAAACACGCGGTGGTAACCACCTACGGAGTTTCCCTTTAGGCGTAGAATGCAGCGAGCTGAAGGCTCTAAGGAACGGCGGTAGAAGCTACCAACCTGTATCCTCTGACAGCAGCGGAATTCAAGAAAAATGCAAAAATAAACAAGCAACTTACAACAAGACTCGATTCGGAACAGAACGGTGCGGAAACGGACTGGAACTCTTCTCGGCTGACTGTTAGACGTTATAGTCGTCGTAGACTGAAGAAATACGGCCCCGGCGGTCGTATTTATACCCGAAATTTAATTAATCCTGTAGCTACTGATTTTAAAGTGAGACAGATTGACTTTAAGTATTGTTATTTTCGTTTAATAAATTGATTTTTATTTTAAAAATTCGCAAAATCACTTCCCTTAGCTTTACAGAGTTTTGTATTGTATTTGATCTGATTTACATATTTTATAAAAATATATCATGGGAATTCGGTCCTCCGAAGCGTTTTGTGTTTGAAGGTTGGCAGTACTGCGGTCGCGCGCACGCGCTGGCGCGGCGAACAGGTGTTTTTGTGAAAATTTGAAAACTGTAAAAATAACAAGAAAAGATACAGAAAAATAACAGCGGTAAGTGTTAAAATGTATTTATTATTGTTTCCCCAAGTGCTGTGGTTGTAGGTTACATATTGGTGCAAGTTTAGACCCACGTGTTCTTGAGGTTATGTCTCCGGCCATGTGCGTTCTACAAATGTGTTTCCCGGCGACTATTCGGGAATCCGGCAGACGGTTGGAGATGTCGCACCGCCTCCTGGAGGTGTTTCCAGCGGTTAGCGGCGACTGGTTTCGACGGCGGGTTCGCTTGACCTGGTGTGCGGTCCGGACCTCGTGAAGTCGATGTTGTGACCTGGTGGAGCGACGAGGAAGGCAGGTACGTGAGCATTGTGACGAGCACTTCGTCACACCCTCCCCTCACTCCGCCTAAAGAAGATCAGAAAAGAAACAAGTTTCTTTTTACAGCGGTGCTGTAGATTTCCGTCCCCTCCTCTTGCCACGCTTCCTGCGACGTACGGGGGGACACGCTTTGAACCGCGTGACCCACTGCACACCACCTCCTGGACGGGCCTCCAGGACTCGGTGTCGGTGACGGATCGGTGTCGGCAGGTCGCTGGGCGTGACGGCCTCGGTCGGCAACTGTGGCAGTGTGATCCCCCCAGGTGTGCCCGGTGCCGGACTCCCGGAACGGAACGGTAACAGCGGTGGAGTCGGCAGCGGCGTCACGTAGTCTGGGGCGGACTACGTCGGCGGACGGCGGGCCGGCCGAGGTTCGACCAGCGGCGTCCTCGGTGTCACGGGGCGGTCAGGTGTGGCAGGAAGCGGCGATGTCTCTATAATTAAGAGTGAGGGAGACGGCGGATGCCGGGGTGCTGTGACGGCAAGGCCAGGTGATCGGGCCTCCGGCGAAGAGTGCACAGCGGGACGCCTTGGCGGCGTCTGATGCAGCGCAGGTTGGTGCAGCCTTGGCCTCGGTGACGGTGGTGGCTTGGCTGCTGGGTGTCCTCGGAACGGCAGCGGGCCCGTCGTGACGTCGCTCTCGGTGGAAACCCGAAGAGCTCTCATCACGGCGGGAAGCCGTGGATCAGCTGGGTGCACGCGGCTGCAGTCAACAGTGGCATAATCAACACCACTGCCTTCCACGGGCCGCAGCACGTAGCGGACGATGCTGACCACTGGTTTGACCAGCCGGGGCGGTGTCGGCGGCAGCGGTGACAGCGCGGCTGGAACCATTACCTCCCGCAGGACGGTCTGCACCCTGGTGGGCGACGCGGGAGGGGAGCCGTCGGAGCTGGATGTGTCCGACAGGTCCAGACATAGATCCTCCCAGCGGAAGGTGGGTGCCACTGATGGTGGAGGTGTAGTCGCTCGGCTGGGTACGGCGCGGACGGCCGCGGCGGCGGCGAGCTGTGTCTGGGTCGGACGGCGGGCGTATTTCAACGGGGAGCCCACCGGTCGGATCTGCACTCGTTGACGGCCCTTGAAGTGGTGCGCTGCCCGGAGCAGGTTTGTGGACTGGTTCTCCATCTGAAAATTGTTTTAAATCCTTGACGTGAATGTTTTTCAGGATGGTGCCCTGCTTATTGATCAGGTCGTAGAGGAGAGGAGAACGTCGCGATCGCACGACCCAGGGGCCGGAGTATTTCGGACAGAGTTTCGCGGCGATGCCTTTGACAGCGGATGACAGCGGATGTTCGCGGCGCATAACTTGATCCCCTGGGTGAAATTCCACCGCTCGGCGCCGTAGGTTGTAGTGATGACCCTGCTTGGTGGCGGCACGGGCGATGTTGATCCGAGCCAGCTTTTGTGCGTCGCGGATCGCCTGGACGCGGCGCAGATGCTCGTCTGAGACAGCAGGTGAGTCTATCTTTTGTTCTGCTGTCACGGTCAGTTGGCTGGGCAGTCGTACTTCTCGTCCGAAGTTGAGATACGCTGCGGAGTACCCAGTGGAACTATGCCGGCTGCTATTTATTGCCAGGACGAATTCTGGGAGTAGTGAGTACCAGTTCCGTTGGTTGTCCTGGCAAAATTGCGCTAGCATCGGCTTTAATACCCTGTTCACTCGTTCCACCAAGTTGGCCTGAGGTGTGTACGGTGGTGTTGTCTGTTGCTGGATGCCGTACTCTCTCAGGAACTTTCGTACGGTCTTGTTTTCGAATTCTGTCCCGTTGTCCGTGATGAGGACTTTGGGGCAGCCGTAGCGACACAAGATTAATTCCCTGAACGCCAGGATTACAGCCGCGGCGTTTGCCTGGCGTAGTGGGCGGCACTCTATCCACTTAGTGAGCCGGTCCTGGAAAACGATTACGAATTGATAACCTTTTGCAGGGTGTGGTAGCGGTCCCATCATGTCAACGGACACGGTTTCCCATGGCTGGCCTACTTTGGGAGGGCCCATGTGACCGGTTGGCCCTTGTTGATCCGCTTTGAACTGCTGGCAGCTGCGGCACCTCCTGACGTACTGAGTGGCTTCTCGGTACATGCCCGGCCAATAGTATCGCAGAGACAGTCTGGCCAGAGTTTTGGCGATACCTAGGTGTCCTGCGGTCGGGTGGTCGTGGTTCTCGGCCAGGACCTGTCGGCGATGCGGTGTCGGAATGCACAGCTTCCATTCCCGGTGCGGCTCGGTGTCCGACAAGTCGACCGGATCCCAGAATCGCCTGTATAGTTGACCGTCCTCCACCTGAAAGTCCGGATGCTCGCGGGGGTGAGCGATGGCTTCCTGGAGCATGCGGTCGTACCATCGACATCCTGCTCCGATGGCATTTAATACCGGTAGAGGTTTCCGGCTCAGCATGTCGGCTAGATGGTTGTATTTGCCCTTCCGGAATACTACCTCATAGTCGTACTGCTGCAGGAGGACTGCCCATCGTGCCAGACGGCCGGTTGGTTCCTCTAACCGGTCCAGGAACTTAAGAGCCTGATGGTCGGTCACGACTGTGAAACGGTATCCTTCCAGGTATGTACGCAGTTTCTTGATGGCCCATACGACAGCCAGACACTCTTTCTCTGAAACATCGTAATTTTTTTCAGCTGCTGAGAGAGAGCGACTGATGTAGGCGATTGCCCTCGGCTCGTCCAAGCTCCCCTGTACCAGCGCTGCCCCGATGCCGACGTTGGTGGCCCCCAGACCCATGGCTGCTTCTTCTGTAACAGTCGAGTTAACGGAGCGACTACCGTTGAGAAGTGCTCGATGAAGCGACGGTACCAGGAGGCAGCACCTAGGAATTGGCGTAACTCCTTGACTGTCTTTGGAGGCGGCATGTCATTAATAGCCTGCACCTTGTCGGGGTCGGTTTCGATTCCTTTGGCCGATACTACGTGACCCAGGTATTTGATCGATTTCTTCCCGAATTGGCACTTATCTGGATTTATTTTCAGATTTGCTGCTCGTAATCGCGCAAATACTTCCTGCAGATGTGCGATGTGATCCTGGAGGGTCGCGCTGGCTACCACGATGTCGTCCAAGTAGGCGAATGCATGAGGTTCTAGCTCGGGACCGATGATGGTGTCCAGAAGTCGTTGGAACGTAGCTGGTGCGGCATGAAGTCCGAACGGCATCACTCTGAACTGGAAGAGGCCGCGCCCGGGTACAGTAAAAGCGGTTAACGGCTTGCTCTGTTCTGTGACCGCGACCTGCCAGTAGCCGTTCTTTAGATCCAGCGTAGAGAAGTATGCGGCTCCTCGTAGTTTGTCTAATATCGCAGAGATATAAGGCAGCGGGTAGGCGTCTTTTTCGGACACCTTGTTGAGTTGACGGAAATCAATGCAGAAGCGAGGTCGGCCGTCTTTCTTCCGGACGATGACGGCAGGAGAGCTCCAGGGACTTTGCGACCTCTCGATGATTCCGTCCGCTAGCATCTGGTCGACCTCTTGGTTAATGATCTCTTGCATTTTTGGATTCCTTGGTAAGTATCTCTGCTTGATCGGCGTCTCGTCTTTGAGCCGAATGTTATGTTTTAATCTCGGTGTTATCCCGGTGACCCCCGAGAACTTGGCGAGTTCTCTTTTCAGGAAGGTGGCCAATGTTGTGTCCGGGTCAGTGGGCTGTATGGAGGCGAGCTGGGCGGCTCCTGGACCTGGTGCTTTAAAGGTGATGGAGTGTCGTGGAATGTCGATGCTGACCCCGTACATCTGGAGTACATCCATTCCCAGGATCGCAGGACAGGTGAGGTGTGCGAGTACCTGGAATGTTACGGGTCGCCATACATCACCTAGAATACAACCTATACGGAGTGATCCGGATGTTGCGACAGTTTCCCCATTGGCCAGCTGGACCTGTTGGTGTTGTGCTCGCTGTAGCTCGTTGTTGCGGTCCACCAGTTTTGTTGCGAGCTCCGAGTCAAGGTATGAATACATTGCACTAGTATCTACTAGTGCTCGGACGGTCTGATCCTTGATCTCGATTTTCAGGAAGAGGCGATTGTCTGTGGCTGTGTTCCACTTGATGACGGGCAGCTGGATGGGTCCTTCTGGCCGAGTTTGGTTTGCGCCGGGGCGTTGGTCGGGTGATGGCTGGTCTAGCCCCGTGTTAGAGCAGCTCACATCCCGTTTCCCGACTTCTGTGGGCATCCGCATTCCCGTGTCAGGACTCCCTGTCGGTTGCACCTCCAACAGAACAGCTTTGGTTTGTTCCTGCATGTCTGTCGGAAATGCCCGTGCTGTCCACACCGCCAACATAATACCGATGCGTCGGCCCTGGGTTGGCTGATGCTTGCAGTCGGTTTCGGAGGCTCGGCGGACACCACGTGCAGGCGTGGTGTAGTTGTTGCCTTCAGGTCCTGTTGTAGCCGCTCGTACTCGTCGATCTCTTGCATCAACTCCCTGATGCTACAGATGTCTCGACGACGGATGTATTGACGGTATTCAGGCAGGAGATTGATGTACACCCGATATACGGCCTCCTCGGGTCGTAGTTTGCCGTGTCTACGAATTAGGGTATTTATTGCGTTGAGATACTCACGCCCTTTTTCGTTGGCTCTTTGTCTACGTTGACTGATTTCCTCTTCTAATCGTAGGGTGTAGTCGGAGCCCATATAGAAGAGGCGAAAGTCGGTCAGGAAGTCCGTCCAGCTACGCCAATCCTGACGCATGTTACGGAGCCATAACAGTGGACTTCCTCGGAGCAGCTCGGGTAATGCCAGCATCAGCTGGTCGTCGCTGAACCCGTAGCTGTCTCGTAGTTCGGCTACTCTCTCCAGGAATGCGGCGGGGTCGGTTTTGCCGTCGAACGCAACATTCCATTTGCGCACGACGTCGCATATGCTGCTGGTAGCGGGGCGTCTGGTTGACGCGTCGTTGTTATCTGTTGTCGCGATTGGTGATGACGGTGGAACGGTCTGTTGTGTTACTGAGGCACCTGGGGTGCCGGTGTTCCGATCATGTAGCATGAGGGCACTGGTGCCGGATGTTGGTGACGGTAATATAAATGTCTGGTTTGTATTCGGCGAGCTGGATGTGTGTTCGCTCTTGGCCGGCTGTTCGGAGTCTCCTTCCTGCGGCATGGTGTCGATGACTCTGTGCTAAAAAAATAAACAAAAGAAAAAAAAAGTCCCTGCTCGGGCCGCCAATTTGTGACGCGTCCCTGCTCGGGCGCCAATTTGCGACGATCACTTGGGCCGCTGCGGGATGTTGTTGGTCTGCGATGTCGTGGGTTCTCTCGCAGGGTGTCGGGTTGTTCTCGGGCGCCAATCTGCGGAACCTGCGAGGAAAGTGACGTGTGCCACGGGAGCTCTAGGTCGGTCGGGTCAAGGTTTAGCACAGACAGACAAAAGTAAGTTTAATAGTTTATTGTACTAAAATTACTACACCTAGTGTTTTACTGAGCCGTAGGAAGTGAACTAGTGACAAACTAATCGCGGTTCTACTCAGCCGTCGACGGAGTTCGCGGTGGGGAACCACCAACGGGTCTTCTCCGATAACTACGGAACGTATAGCAATGAGAAAAGAGAAAAAAAACTACTAAGTTAAAACGCGGATCTGCCCGACAGCCGTAGAAACACGCGGTGGTAACCACCTACGGAGTTTCCCTTTAGGCGTAGAATGCAGCGAGCTGAAGGCTCTAAGGAACGGCGGTAGAAGCTACCAACCTGTATCCTCTGACAGCAGCGGAATTCAAGAAAAATGCAAAAATAAACAAGCAACTTACAACAAGACTCGATTCGGAACAGAACGGTGCGGAAACGGACTGGAACTCTTCTCGGCTGACTGTTAGACGTTATAGTCGTCGTAGACTGAAGAAATACGGCCCCGGCGGTCGTATTTATACCCGAAATTTAATTAATCCTGTAGCTACTGATTTTAAAGTGAGACAGATTGACTTTAAGTATTGTTATTTTCGTTTAATAAATTGATTTTTATTTTAAAAATTCGCAAAATCACTTCCCTTAGCTTTACAGAGTTTTGTATTGTATTTGATCTGATTTACATATTTTATGAAAATATATCATGGGAATTCGGTCCTCCGAAGCGTTTTGTGTTTGAAGGTTGGCAGTACTGCGGTCGCGCGCACGCGCTGGCGCGGCGAACAGGTGTTTTTGTGAAAATTTGAAAACTGTAAAAATAACAAGAAAAGATACAGAAAAATAACAGCGGTAAGTGTTAAAATGTATTTATTATTGTTTCCCCAAGTGCTGTGGTTGTAGGTTACATATTGGTGCAAGTTTAGACCCACGTGTTCTTGAGGTTATGTCTCCGGCCATGTGCGTTCTACAAATGTGTTTCCCGGCGACTATTCGGGAATCCGGCAGACGGTTGGAGATGTCGCACCGCCTCCTGGAGGTGTTTCCAGCGGTTAGCGGCGACTGGTTTCGACGGCGGGTTCGCTTGACCTGGTGTGCGGTCCGGACCTCGTGAAGTCGGTGTTGTGACCTGGTGGAGCGACGAGGAAGGCAGGTACGTGAGCATTGTGACGAGCACTTCGTCACAGTTCATATATATTTAGTGCTGTTTTTGTCGATCAACAGTGTACGTATTTTCAAACCGTACTGTATCATAACGTCATAGGTAGATAAGTCGCGAAAATACACTGTTTTAAACTAGAACAAAAATTAGTTTCACAACTTGAATAACCAGCAAAAATTATTTCCATTAAAATTAGTAAATAAAGAAAACGAAATAGTGATGACAATATGAAAAATTAAAAATAAATCTTATATGTCGGGAAGAACATTTATGCATGTATAATTTTACGGTTTTTCTTAAATCTTGAAATTCTATTTCAATCAATTTATTTTTAATCTTGTAATAAATAAGACATTTCATTCTTACAAATAATTTACAAGAATGTTATGTATCATCCTTTCTTATCTTTCAAATCACATTTTGTTTGGGAACTTGGTTTGAAAATGTATGAATATGGTTCGCCTGTAACGTCACTGTGTCAACAGTACTCAACCGCGAAAATGCATATTTTTGTAACATGATCCAGTTTCAAACCGCTACATTTAAAGTTTTTCAATTATTTTTATAGGTAATTAGGTACTGCCGCAAAAACATTTTTTGTTGAATTTTTTTTTTTTAATAATTTGTTATCCCTTGCATTTTGAGAATATATCGAAATACATTTCAGTAATTTCTAGTTGTGTTTTGTAACAACTGCTAGGATGTTCATTTTAAGTAGTACTTTATTGCTATCCCGAGAACTGTTAGAGATACAAAGTTGGTTAAATTAGCAAACAATTTGTTGTTGTCAAGATATAGGATTTAACTTTTTTATTTTGATAGGAACACATATATTTCTACATATTTGAAATCTACATAAAAGTGCAAACCCAAAGATATGATTAAAGTTGAGTTTTTGTTAATAAATAATGTTTCTTTATGGGCATTAAAAGTTTGTATTTTGACCTGAAAATAGCAGTTGCCATGAATAAATGAGAATTAAAACTCAAAATCTGCGTGGGGGGCCAATTCTTGAAATGTGAAAAAATCTCATAAGTGATAAAATAAGTCACATGCGTGAGATGAAAATTTGAATTCTTGAATTTTTGTATCATATCATATCATTTATATCTCACCACGCTATAAAATGTCACTATCATATTCGGTGGTTAAATGTAATTTGACTGGAAATTATTTATTTTGTGTATGTCGATAAATACATCTACTACGTATGATTTTATGATTATTAAAATATTTTATTAATATTTTTTTTAATAACAGAACTTTATAGAAATAGTTTATTATTATTATTTATATCATTATTATAAATAAAATATTGTTTATAGACATATCAATATGGTAGATAAATTAGAAGTTGCTGCAGCTCTGTGTAACAATGGCTGAACACGAGAAATTGAACTATTGGTTTTTGGGTTTTAATTTAATAAAAGTTATTTATTTAATTTGGAATAAAAATGTCGAAATTGGTAGAATTTAAATCGCTGCCACCAAATTATTTTTAATTAGAATAATCAAACTAATTTTAGAAAAGAATTGATTAAAAGGGATAAACAAAACAATAATAAGAAAACTTAACAATAAATTATATTAAAAATGAAATAGAATTTACAAATATGAGGATACAAATTAAAAGTTAAAAACTACTAATGAATAATTATAGGTTACATATGAGGATAAAACTTAAACTTACTTACAAATTATTATTTACACAACGAGTCATGCTTGACTCTACTTCTTTACTCGTTGACTCTCTGACTGTGACTCTGTTAACTTACTAATTTCCAAAAATCTATCTCAGACGGCCCACCCACTTCAAGCTGCAGAATTCATCCCCGTTTTCTGATTCTTGCAATTTCACTGGTCATCTTCTCCATGGGCGTGTAAATAAGTTACACTCCCAAGCCTCTAACAGGGTGCATTCTCAACACCCTGAGATGCACAAAAAATTAGAAAGTTGCATCTTCCGAGAATCAGAAAAGGGTTCTGTTCAGAGTTGATGGTTTACGACCGTCCGAAGAAAACTTTTGAAAGCAATATAACAATAAACTTAAAAGCCAAACGAAATTTCGGGTCTCTTTACAAATCTTTGAACTATTTATTACCAGAAAGAATTTTGAAACTAGTCAACAGCAAGATAAATAACAAAACGAGTATTTGTTTAACTGGATCAGACGTTTTGTGACATCTGCAAGTTCTTATGGATGTAAGGATTGATAAAAAAAGGAAATTTTATACGAACGAAGATTCTTTTCAATTCTCAGAAGGCTCAAACTTTTATACGTTTATTTAAATTAAATAAACGAGTTACGTGTTTGTCAATTCTTTCGTTAGAAGAATTTAGTTCCTGCATCAAGAATTTCAGCTACTTTTTCAAAAGTAAATTATAATTGTTTTAAAATGTGTAAAATTTAACGTTTATATATGAGGTTTTCCTGCGTTATGTTTTATTTGTTCCAACAATGCTATTTATTTCGTTTTCTTAGTCGTTCCACAATTTCATTTGATCTTTTGACGTAAATTTTGAAATAAAATTACTTTAGGATGCGCACAAATATATTATATAAAGAATTTCCTATGTTCAGGCATTAGATAGATTTTTTTCTATACCCTGATTATTATATTATAAAATTATGTATTTTAACGTGCATTTGCAACTTTGACGTTTGTAGATGACAGTGACATTAACAAAATTTAATTTTTTAAAGAATAACCCCAGTGATGTGTGATAATTTCTCACTTGTAGAACCAAGGCTCAATAGATAGATGAGTCAAGAATTGATATTTATGATATATGTGAAATGAGAAGAAAAATTTTCATCTCATTCTCATATCATTTTCACTTTTTCAAGAATCGGCCCCTTGTTCACGCTATTTATAAATATAACAGAAACCATGTAAAAGAAACCTAAAATTTGTTTGAATTTGAAGTTTGAATTTTATTTATTCATAGCAACTGCTATTTTCAAGTCTAAATATACAAACTTTTATTGCTTATACAGGGTCTTTATTTTTTAACTAAAAATCAATTAATTAAATTTATAGTTTTAATTAGATTTTATATATGTTAAAATATATAGGTGTTCCATTTAAAATAAGAATGTTGGTTCCTATATCTCAAAACAACTAGTAGAAAAAAATTTCGTTTTGCTTATTTTAATTGTCTTGTGATAAAGAAATTGTTTGCTAATTTAAGCAACTTTGTATCTCTTATAATTCTCGAGATAGCAATAATGTACCACTTAAAATGAACACCTGTATAGATTATTAGAAAAAAACAACGAATAAGTTATAAATATCTATGACATTATTTCAGGAAAAACTTAAAGCTAAGTTTCTAAACATACATTCCATCTAATCTAACTTACACTACACTAGAGTAGTCTAAATTTTAGTTATTTTAAAAATTTGAACCAGTTGTTAGTAACGGATATTATTATTCACTGATTTCTAACTTACACTGTAACATAATTATATTGTATCAGAGCACCCTCCACTAATTTTTTTTTTTCGAATGTACAACATGTAAATAAAATGTAATTTTTTTGATAATCTTTCACACATGTAGTATATTTAAGAGAAATGGGTTAGACGGACGCTTGATACATTTTGTAAACAGATGACATGATTATATATTTACAATTTTAGATAAACAATATGATTGCCAACAACCTGTCTGTGCTTTCTGTGATCTTTCAATCGATGCTAACAGTAATTTAAACTGTGAATTGTGTAACGTAAATATGCACAACAATAATAATTGTGTCGCCACATACGAAGGAAGCCAATTTTGCAGAAGTTGTTTTAAACATGGATTAGAAGACAAAACTCTTTTAGAATCTACTGCGCTAGAAAATTGGATGGGAAAAAATGTTTCCCCTCGAAAACGTCCAAGAAAGTCGTATTTAGAACCAGAATTTGAATTTATGCACATTGACTTACAAAAGCCACAAAGGCTGCGCACAATAGGGCTTTTGAGGAACGGCAATGTTGTGCATAGAAAACCTATTTTAATCGATCAAAAATTAATAACTCTGAGCAATACGTGTGGCTTCAATTCAGTAGCTCAAATATTTTGCTCTGCGTATTGTGACAGTGCCAATTTTAAAAAATTTATAAGTACTACAAAAGAAAATAAAGATCAATTTTCATGTTTAATACATAAAATAGTCTATGGGGGAGTGAATACTCACGTGTATAAATTACGAGCGCAAATTTTATACTCCGAAGGACGAATTAACAAGTTAATAGAAAATATTTAGAAAGTTGCTTGTGAAGATACTCTACCAAATATTCTTTCCAATGTATTCATTGGCATCAACATGGGTACCAAGAATTATAAATGCATAAACTGCCAAAATGAAGAAGTGGAATATTTAAAATTTATATCATTTCCTCTTGATGACATATCTTGCTTACAAAATAGTGTAAATGAATATGTTGAAAAAACTAATATTCGGCAAATCTGTCAGCTGTGTAAAAGTAAATATTTAGAAAAAAACTGTTAATATCAATAATGACATATTTATTGAACCACTTAATTGTGTAACACATACTTGTGAGATTACCACTAGTTTAATGTCAATTCAAAGTAAATTACATATTAATGATGATACTTTTCTGTTGAGAGGAGTAATAGGTTATGAAGGCATGCGCAATGTAAGTTCTGTCGACCATTTCGTAACTTATACTTTGAGGCATAAAGGAAAATGGGAACTATATAATGATTTAAAAGTAAAAAAAGATTATGTTTCACCCTTTACTATAGTCAATTGTTATGGTTTGTTCTTTACTAAATAAAAATCCTAGATGCAGACTATCACGGGAAGAATACCTGGAAAACTTGGTTAATGATTTTCAAAAGTTACCGAGCCCGGTCAGATGTCAGAAATTAAAAATTTTGTTTTGCGTTACATCATAAAATATAATGCATCGGACGGAAAAAGTTTCGTGTCATTTTATTTGTATTTTCCTGCTTTTTTTCCATAAGTCCACTGTACAGTAACTTTTGATAATCAGACCATAAAGTTTTAACAGATTCCGCTTGGTCATTTCGTATTTATATAAGTATTTTTTTATTACTATATCTTGTGACTTATGTTGTTTTCTTATCACATATAAATATGTTTTTATTTGTTAGATTACCAAATCAGCTTATATAATGAGACTTTTGTTAAGTTTTTATATTAAAATACTGGATGTATCAGGTAGGTTCTTGGGCTAAATGATAATTTATTTTATTCAGAGAAATATTTTTTAAATTTTAAAATTGAAAATTACGGTTTTGTTCTGCATTCATAAGCTATTATTAGTTTTATAAAAATGATTTTCAATCAAAATAAAAAATAAAAATATTTAAATAAATAATAAGAGCTTATGCTTTGAAACAAATTTTCAATAATTATGAATACCATAAGAATCTGTAATGTTTGAAATAAAAGTTTTAAAACATTTTTTCCCAATTTATTAAAAAATTAGTTTCAAAATTTCATGGTACGTTTTATAATATATATATATATATATACATATATATATATATATATATATATATATATATATATAAATATAATATTAAGCTTTAAAAGATGTATTTGACCGCCATATTGATATGTAAAAAAAAAATATTGTTTGGATAAAATCTATTACTATTGTCCCCAAATACCTGACACATCATGTATTACATAGGTTTGTTAATATCGAGCGTTGTGTTTGTACCAATAGTAATAAAATATTTCGTACGTCTGCTGTGTGTTTTAATCAATTTTTTTAAATTAGGTGCCATTATCCTTAACTGCAGGTTGAAACATAAAAATGTCAGTAAATTATAAATTACTATAGTTCATGTCACGTAAGAAAAAAATGGCACTTCAAAAAACGAAGGAAAAACAGACTAGCAAAATATTTACTGTCTCTGTCTTACACATTGTGTAGGACAGAGATAGCAGATATAATGGTTTTCGGTTTTACTTTCGTTTTTTGAAGTGCCAGTTTTTTCTTACGTGACATGAACTATACCTGTTTAGCATCCCCTGACACTTTAATGAATTTTATCATGAGTCAAGTAAGTTTCGAAATTTTATGATATTCAAATTAATTTACAAAATGTAAACAACGTCATCATACATTTTAATTGTTTATTAGTTTAATAGATTATCCACTGTGTGTACAAAGAATGTATAACCAACTCACTAGCAGTAGAAGAACTCCGTACATTATTTTAAGACACAAATAGCAACAAAACATGAATAGATTGGATTTATTGATTTCAATAAATAAAATGATATTTAAACTTTCATTTTCCTTTTATTTGAAATGTATTTATAATTATTATACCGTGCGTCTTATGGAAATGTTGACATGATCGTTTACCATGTTAAATTCAAATTTGGCACATCCTTTTTTCGGCTAATTACATTATATTCTTAGAATTACCTATTTCAGATAATAAAAATTGAATAAAACAAAATTTAGTTTGACAGAACTGCAGATACGTTTTGTTTTAATATTTCTCATAACCTCAAGTTCGATCCTTCGTGTCTCAAATTTTTTTTATTTGTTTCTAATAGTACATTTTCATATAAATTTTCTGGTTAAAATATAATTTATTCTCATAAAAATATTTTTAAACATAATTAGTTTATAAATTATAATTCACTAATGTCAAACATTACAACAAAATCTAAAAAACACTTCTGTCAAATAATATTTTATTTTAATGAATTTTTATTTAAATATGCTTTAAACCCACATTATTACTAAGTAAATTAATGTAATTTTATTTGAAGTAAGTAAACCAAGAAATATAGTTGTCCTTATATATATCCGGAAAAGCGTTATGAACTAATTTTAAATCTAACGTGGTAATCGCCTATGTCAACATTTCCGTGGTAAACACGGTACACGGTATATGTATCCGTAGTACTCCCAGGAACCAGTTTAAATATCCCGCTGTTACCGACCTATTTTGCTCATTAGTTTAATTGATACATCGGTAGGAGCTAAATTTTTAAAAATAACATGTATTGTCCGATCAGCAGTATAGATGGTCTGTGGTGTTTAATTATCAGTTTGAATTTTATTTAAAAAAATATATTAAGGGCCGGTTTTTTTATCTCTGGTTAAAGTGCCGGTTACCATCGGTTAAGAGATAAATATCGCATATCGAAAATATAATGTAAATTGTCAAAAATGTACGTTATTTACTATTTCGATGCGATATTTTTCTATTAACCGACGGTTAAGATAACCCGCACTTTAACCAGAGGTGGTAATACCGGCTCTAATTCTAATAAGCAAAATATAGAATAAACTTTCTTACTGAATAAATTTTCCCTAATTTTGTTTGCAATTACAGCGTATAAATCAAAAAGCGGGCCATGGATGCTTAATATGGGAAATAAAATTTCCTTCAAGCAAATGTGACCAAATGTTTTATGTAATCAATAAATATAAATTTATAGTATTGCGTCTGGAGCTAGCTTTTGAACTGTAATTTCGTATAATGGCGAACTGACATGTATTAGGCTCCCATACCCTTATTAAGGTGGTGCTAGGTTAGTTATTACTAGGGCTAGCTGGTGCTAGCTCTGATGCATGTGGTGCTAGCTTTTGAAATGTAAATTCGTAAAATGGGGGGCAGACATGTATTAGGCTCCCACACCCTTATTAAGGTGGTGCTAGGTTAGATATTACTGGAGCTAGCTGGCGCTAGCTCTGATGCATCTGGAGATGCATATTTGAAATCAAAACTCCACCATAAGGGGGTTAACATCGATCTGCCCCCCCCCCCCCCCCCCGAAATGAACTCGCCATATGTTTTTAAAAATTATAATATTGTTTAATTTTTCAATGGAGCTTGCTAGTGCTAGCTTAGGAAAATTCAATGGTGTCTTTCTAAAAATAAAATAACGCAAAAGCGGGGATAGAATTTTTTTTTGTTTGTTTATAACTTTTTGACCGGTTAGGTGCTAGCCTTAATTTTATTGGAGCTAGCTGGAGCTAGGTTAGGAGTACGTGGAGCTTGTTTCTCAGGTGAAATATCGTTAATGAAGAGGCTAGCGTCGACTTGACAAAATTCGGGCGCGGAAGCAAATATTTATATAATTTTTTACAAAAATAAAGTCAGATTTTACCTATTCTTGAAATGGATATTTTTGTTAAAACATTCATATTCATGCTTTAGGATCTATATTAAGGATGGTTTTAAGCATTGGACATGCCAAAGTGACCAAAAGGTGGTACCAATCAGATAATAAACATTCAATTTTCGGGTGTAATTTAATGAATACGTTGTATATTGTAAGCGACCTGGGCTGGATTCTAGAATACCAACCACACTTGAAATAGCAATTTTCTTGGTGCAATGTTTTCTTTTAGCTAAAATATGAATAAGAATTATAAAATTCAGGCGCGGAAGCAAATATTTATTTGATTTTTTTCAAAAATAAAGTCATATTTTTACCTATTCTTGATAAATACGTTGTATATTGTAAGCTACATGGGCAGGATTCTAGAATACCGACCACACTTGAAATAGCAATTTTCTTGTTGCAATGTTATCTTTTAGCTAAAATATGTAAAAGAATTATAAAAATTGGGCGCGGAAGCAAATATTTATATGATTAGCTACAAAAATAAAATCATATTTTACCTATTCTTGATGAATACATTCTATATTGTATGTTACATGGTCTGGATTCTAGAATACCTACCACACTTGAAATAACAATTTTCTTGTTGCAATGTTTTCTTATAGCTAAAATATGATGAAGAATTATAAAATTCGGGCGAGGAGCAAATATTTTTATTTTTTTTTTACAAAAATAAAGTCAGATTTTACATATTCTTGAAATGGATATTTTTGTTAATTCATTCATATTCATGCTTTACGATCTAAACTATGGATGGTTTTAAGCATTGGACATGCAAAAGTGACCAAAACGTGTACCAATCAGATAATAAACATTAAGTTTTCGGGTGTCATTTTAATGAATATGTTGTATTGTAAGCTACATTGGCTGGAATCGAGAATACCTGCCACACTTGAAATAGCAATTTTCTTGTTGCAATGTTTTCTTTTAGCTAAAATATGATGAAGAATTATAAGAATCGGGCGCGGAAGCAAATATTTATATGATTTTTTACAAAAGTAAAGTCTGATTTTACCTATTCTTGATGAATACGTTGTATATTGTAAGCTACACGGGCTGGATTCTAGAATACCTACAACACTTGAAATAGCAATTTTCTTGTTGCAATGTTTTCTTTTAGCTAAAATATGATGAAGAATTAAAAAATTCGGGCACGGAGGCAAATTTTTATATGAATTTTTACAAAAAAAGTCAGATTTTATCTATTCTTGAAATGGATATTTTTGTTAAAACATTAATATTCATGCTTTAGGATCTATACTATGGATGGTTTTAGCATTGGACATGCAAAAGTGACCAAAACGTGGTACCAATCAGATAATAAACTTTAAATTTTCGGGTGTCATTTTAATGAATCCGTTGTATATTGTAAGCTTCATGGGCTAGATTCTAGATACCTACCACGTTTGAAATAGCAATTTTCTTGTTGCAATGTTTTCTTTTAACTAAAATATGATAAAGAATTAGAAAATTCGGGCGCGGAAGCAAATATTTTTATAATTTTTTTAAAAAATAGAGTCAGCTTTTATCTATTCTTGAAATGGATATTTTTGTTAATACATTCATATTCATGCTTTAGGATCTATACTATGGATGTTTTTAGCATTGGACATGCAAAAGTGATCAATGCGTGCTACCAATCAGATAATAAACATTCAATTTTCGGGTGTTATTTTAATGAATACGTTGTATATTGTTAGCTACATGGGCTGGATTCTAGAAAACCTACCACATTTGAAATAGCAATTTTCTTGTTGCAATGATTTCTTTTAGCTAAAATGTCATGAAGAATTATAAAATTCGGGCGCAGTAAAATTAGGAAGACATCGAGATCACCAGTTGCTAAACGAAAAGTCATAGACTTAAAAGAAAATGAAATGGTAAAGATGCTAATAACAATAAACGAGGAGATAAAATCGATGAAGAAGGAAAACAAACAACACAGAGAAGAAACTCAAGAATTACGGACAGAAATACGAGAGCAAATGCAGGAATTACATAAAGGTTTTCATGAAGTAATAAATACATTAAAGCAAGAAGTCAAAGATTTAAAAACAAAAGAAATAATGATGACAGAGGAAATAAGGGTTTTAAAAGGGAAAATAATAGGTTTAGAAACAATGGAAGAGAAGAAAGAAAAAATTGAAAAACGTAACAATATCGTAATTAAGGGAGAACAGAATATAAATAACAATCAGGATGTTGAAAACTTATAAAAAACAAATTAGGAATAGATATCAGAGTTAAAGAAACTCATAAGAAAGGAAAAGAGGATAAAAAATTTACCATTGCCAACATAGAGAATTGGGAAGATAAAATAAAAATATTAAAAAATAAAAACAAACTTACAGGGACAAAAATTTACATACAAAGTGAAATGACTAATAAAGAGATGCAAATACAAAAAGAAATCTTAAAATTGGCGAAAGATGAGAAAAATAAAGGGAATAGAATAAGAATTGGGTATAAAAAACTGAAAATAGATGACACTTGGTATATATGGGATGAAGAGAAGATGAATATAGAAAAACAGGAAGATAAAGTTCCAAAAAACTTAAACAACCAACAACGGAGAACGAGGATGGCAATATTGAATACAGAAATTGAGGAAAAGATATAAAGATAAGGGAAAGGTATTAAATAAAATTAAAACAAAAAAAGTAAATAGAAAAAAGAACAAAATGTTAAAATTTGTACATGGAATATAACAAGGATGCTCCAGCCAGGAAAGATGGAAGAAGTAGCACAAGAATTGAAAAGATATGATATTAATCTGGCAGCGATTCAGGAAACAAGATGGGGCGGTGAAGGTATAATCAAGAAAAATTACTATACAACATTATATTCCGGATATAAACAGGGGAAATTTGAGGTAGCATTCATAGTTTTAAAAAAATTACAAAAAAATAATAAAATTTAAAGTAATTAATGAAAGGTTGGCATACATTAGAATAGAAGGATCACCTGCCAACATATCGATATTAAATGTGTACGCACCTACGGAGAATGCAACAAATGAAAGGAAAGAAGATTTTTATGAGAATTTGAAAGAGGAAATTGAAAAAATACCGAAGTAAGACCTAAGCAATATAATGGGCGACTTTAATGCACAGATAAGAAGAGAGAACTACATACAACAAGTCGCACGTGCACACACAATACATGAAAGAACAAATGATAATGGGCAAAGGTTATGCGAATTAGCAATAAAGATTAACATGATAATAAGTAGCACGAAGTATAAACACCCCAAAAAACATAATGTAACATGGACGTCACCAGACAATAAGACTCAAACACAAATAGACCACGTACTAGTAACGAAAAGGAGGCAATCTTCGATACTAAACGTAAGGACATACAGAGGAGCATGTGCCGACTCGGAACACTACATGGTAACAACAAAGATACGAAACAAAGTTAAAACAAGTGATAGAAAAGATATAACGAGAATTAAATGGAATATAGAAAATATAAACAATGAAAGCTCGAGAGAGAAATACGAAGAGGAGATAGAAAAAAACATGAAAAAGGAAGAACGTAAAATAGAAGATATAGAAAAAAAATGGTGCTGGATAAAAAGATGTATTAACGACGCTGCTCAAAAATGGATAGGACATGAAAATAAGAATGCAAAAAATAAAAAAGCCTGGTTTAATGAAGAAATTAAAATAATACTAGATGAAAAGAGAAACGCAAGATTAAAATATTTATGAACAAATAAAAAAAAGGACAAAGAGAAGTATGAGAAAAAAAGAAAGGAATGTAATAAAATTATTAGGAAAAACAAAACAATATCAATAGAAAATACAATAAAAAATATTGAGAATGAAAGAGCAAACAGGAACACAAAAAGATTTTATAAGGAAATAAAAGAACAAACTAAAATATATAAGACCAAGACAAAGTAGCAGAATCTGAAGAACAATACAAAAAGGTATAGACAGATTATTTTAAGGAACTACTCACAGAAGAGGAACAGGAAATAAAAAGTGAATTACCAGAAGAAAACGAAAAACACGTACCACTACCAACTCTAGAGGAAGTAAAAGAAATTATAAAAAATAGTCGCAACGGTAAACCACCTGGAAGCGACAATATTAATATGGAATTATTAAAGTACGGAGGCGAAGCAATACAGAAACACATCCATGAACTTATAGTAAAAATATGGAGGGAGGAAGAAATGCCGAAAGAATGGGAAACAGGACAAGTTGTAACAATACATAAGAAAGGATGCCAACAAATATGCGAAAACTACAGAAGAATCACGT
Organism: Stenolophus ochropezus; assembly: GCA_035578165.1. Taxonomy (NCBI): domain Eukaryota; kingdom Metazoa; phylum Arthropoda; class Insecta; order Coleoptera; family Carabidae; genus Stenolophus; species Stenolophus ochropezus. Next base: position 648,507 of record JAQOWZ010000076.1, on the reverse strand, counting down.
TACTGAACAATACCTATAAAATAATGTCAACAATAATACAAAGAAGAATAACAAATGAATCAGCAAGAATAATCCGAAATTATCAATGTGGTTTTATGAAAGGATAATCTAAACACTTAAAATAGAAATTTTCTTGTTGCAATGTTTTCTTTCAGCTAAAATATGATGAAGAATTAGCAAATATTTATATGATTTTTTACAAAAATAAAGTCAGATTTTACCTATTCTTGAAATGGATATTTTTGTTAAAACATTCATATTTATGCTTTAGGATCTATACTATAGATGTTTTTAATCATTGGACATGCAAAATTGACCAACACGTGGTACCAATCAGATAATAAACATTCAATTTTCGGGTGTCATTTCAATGAATACGTTGTACATTGTAAGCTACATGGGCTGGATTCTAGAATACCTGCTACGCTTGAAATAGCAATTTTCTTGTTGCAATGTTTTCTTTTAGCAAAACTATGATGAAGAATTATAAAATTTGGGTGCGGAAGCAAATATTTATATGATTTTTTACAAATATGAAGTCAGATTTTACCTATTCTTGAAATGGTGTTTTTTGTTAAAGCATTCATATTCATGCTTTATGATCTATACTATGGATGGTTTTAAGCTTTGGACATGCAAAAGTGACCAAAACGTGGTACCAATCAGATAATAAACATTCAATTTTCGGGTGTCATTTAAGTGAATACGTTGTATATTGTAAGCTATATAAATGGGCTGGATTCCAGAATTCCTACCACAAATGAGATAGCAACTTTCTTGTTGAAATGTTTTCTTTTAGCTAAAATACGTTATATATTGTAAGCTACATGGGCTACATATTCATGCTTTAGGGTCTATACTATGGATGTTTTTAAGCATTGGACATGCAAGTGACCAAAACGTGGTACCAATCAGATAATAAACATTCAATTTACGGGTGTTATTTTAATGAATACGTTGTATATTGTAAGCTACATGGGTTGGATTCTAGAATAACTACCACCCTTGAAATAGCAATTTTCTTGTTGCAATGTTTCCTTTTAGCTAAAATATGATGAAGAATTGTAAAATTCGGGCGCGGAAGCAAATATTTATATAATTTTCTACAAAAATATGGTCAGATTTGACCTATTCTTGATATGGATATTTTTGTTAAAACATTCATATTCATGCTTTAGGATCTATACTTTGTATGGTTTTAGCATTGGACATGCAAAAGTGACCAAAACGTAGTATCATTCAGATAATAAACATTTAATTTTCGGGTGTCATTTTAATAAATACCTTTGTATATTGTAAGCTACATGTGCAGGATTCTAGAATACCTACAACCCTTGAAATAGCAATTTTCTTGTTGCAATGTTTTTTATAACTAAAATATGATGAAGAATTATAAAATTCGGGCGCGGAAACAATTATTTATATGATTTTATACAATAATAAAGTCAGATTTTACCTATTCTCGAATTGGATATTTTTATTAAAATATTCATATTCATGCTTTAGGATCTATACTATGGATAGTTTTAAGAATTGGACATGCAAAAGTGACCTAATCAAGGTGCCAATGAGATAATAAACATTCAATTTTTGGGTGTGATTTTAATGAATACGTTGAATATTGTAAACTACATGGGCTAAATTCTAGAATACCTACCACACTTGAAATAGCAATTTTCTTGTTGCTATGTTTTCTTTTAGCTAAAATATGATAAAAAATTATAAAATTCGGGCGCAGAAGCAAATATTTATATGACTTTTTACAAAAATAAAGTCAGATTTTACCTATTCTTGATATGGATATTTTTGTTAAAACATTCATATTCATGCTATAGGATCTATACTATGGATGTTTTTAAGCATTGGACATGCAAGTGACAAAAACGTGGTACCAATCAGATAATAAACATTCAATTTACGGGTGTCATTTTAATGAATACGTTGTATATTGTAAGCTACATGGGCTGGATTCTAGAATACCTATTACAATTGAAATAGCAATTCTCTTGTTGCAATGTTTTCTTTTAGCTAAAATATGATTAAGAATTATAAAATTCGGGCGCGGAAGCTAATATTTATTTGATTTTTTACAAAAATAAAATCAGATTTTACCAATTCTTGAATAGGATATTTTTGTTAAAACATTGATATTAATGCTTTAGGATCTATTCTATATAGGTTTTAAGCATTGGACATGCAAAAGTGACCAAAGCGTGGTACCTGTCAGAAAATAAACATTGCAATTTCGGGTGTCATTTTAATGAATACGTTGTATATTGTAAGCTACATGGGCTGCATTCTAGAATACCTACCACACTTGAAATGGCAATTTTCTTGTTGCAATATTTTATTTTAGCTAAAATATAATAAAGAATTATAAAATTCGGGCGCGAAAGCATATATTTATATGATTTTTTACAAAAATAAAGTCAGATTTTACCTATTATTGAAATGGATATTTTTGTTAAAACATTCATATTCATGCTTTAGGATCTACACTATGGATGTTTTTTAGCATTGGACATGCAAGTGACCAAAACGTGGTACCAATCGGATAATAAACATTCAATTTACGGGTGTCATTTATTGAATACTTTGTATATTGTAAGCTACATGGGCTGGATTCTAGAATACCTACCACATTTACAATAGCAATTTTCTTGTTGCAATGTTTTTTTTAGCTGTAATATGATAAAGAATTATAAAATTCGAACGCGGAAGAAAATATTTATATGAATTTTTACAAAAATAAAGTCAGATTTTACCTATTCTTGAAATGGATATTTTTGTTAAAACATTTATATTCATGCTTTAGGATCTATACTATGGATGTTTTTAAGCATTGGACATGCAAGAGACCAAAACGTGGTACCAATCAGATAATAAACATTGAGTTTACGGGTGTTATTTTAATGAATACGTTGTATATTTAAGCTACATGGGCAGGATTCTAGAATACCTACCACACTTGAAATAGAAATTTTCTTGTTGCAATGTTTTCTTCTAGCTAAAATTTGATAAAAAATTATAAAATTCGGGCGCGTAAGCAAATATTTATATGATTTTTTACAAAAATAAAGTCAGATTTTACCTATTCTTGAAATAGATATTTTTGTTAAAACATTCATGTTCATGCTTTATGGTCTATAGTATGGATGGTTTTAGCATTGGACATGCAAAAGTGACCAAGACGTGGTAACAATCAGATAATAAACATTCAATTTTTGGGTGTCATTTTAATGAATACGTTATATATTGTAAGCTACATGGGCTACATATTCATGCTTTAGGGTCTATACTATGGATGTTTTTAAGCATTGGACATGCAAGTGACCAAAACGTGGTACCAATCAGATAATAAACATTCAATTTACGGGTGTTATTTTAATGAATACGTTGTATATTGTAAGCTACATGGGTTGGATTCTAGAATAACTACCACCCTTGAAATAGCAATTTTCTTGTTGCAATGTTTCCTTTTAGCTAAAATATGATGAAGAATTGTAAAATTCGGGCGCGGAAGCAAATATTTATATAATTTTCTACAAAAATATGGTCAGATTTGACCTATTCTTGATATGGATATTTTTGTTAAAACATTCATATTCATGCTTTAGGATCTATACTTTGTATGGTTTTAGCATTGGACATGCAAAAGTGACCAAAACGTAGTATCATTCAGATAATAAACATTTAATTTTCGGGTGTCATTTTAATAAATACCTTTGTATATTGTAAGCTACATGTGCAGGATTCTAGAATACCTACAACCCTTGAAATAGCAATTTTCTTGTTGCAATGTTTTTTTTAACTAAAATATGATGAAGAATTATAAAATTCGGGCGCGGAAACAATTATTTATATGATTTTATACAATAATAAAGTCAGATTTTACCTATTCTCGAATTGGATATTTTTATTAAAATATTCATATTCATGCTTTAGGATCTATACTATGGATAGTTTTAAGAATTGGACATGCAAAAGTGACCTAATCAAGGTGCCAATGAGATAATAAACATTCAATTTTTGGGTGTGATTTTAATGAATACGTTGAATATTGTAAACTACATGGGCTAAATTCTAGAATACCTACCACACTTGAAATAGCAATTTTCTTGTTGCTATGTTTTCTTTTAGCTAAAATATGATAAAAAATTATAAAATTCGGGCGCAGAAGCAAATATTTATATGACTTTTTACAAAAATAAAGTCAGATTTTACCTATTCTTGATATGGATATTTTTGTTAAAACATTCATATTCATGCTATAGGATCTATACTATGGATGTTTTTAAGCATTGGACATGCAAGTGACAAAAACGTGGTACCAATCAGATAATAAACATTCAATTTACGGGTGTCATTTTAATGAATACGTTGTATATTGTAAGCTACATGGGCTGGATTCTAGAATACCTATTACAATTGAAATAGCAATTTTCTTGTTGCAATGTTTTCTTTTAGCTAAAATATGATTAAGAATTATAAAATTCGGGCGCGGAAGCAAATATTTATATGATTTTTTACAAAAATAAAGTCAGATTTTACCTTTTCCTGAAGTGGATATTTTTGTTAAAACATTCATATTAATGCTTTAGGATCTATACTATGGATGGTTTTAAGCATTGGACATGCAAAAGTGACCAAAACGTGGTACCTGGCAGAAAATAAACATTACATTTTCGGGTGTCATTTTAATGAATACGTTGTATATTGTAAGCTACATGGGCTGGATTCTAGAATGCCTACCACACTTGAAATAGCAATTCTCTTGTTGCAATGTTTTTATTTAGCTAAAATATGATAAAGAATTATAAAATTCGAACGCGGGAGCAAATATTTATATGAATTTTTACAAAAATAAAGTCAGATTTTACCTATTATTAAAATAGATATATTTGTTAAAACATTCATATTTATGCTTTAGGATCTATACTATAGATGGTTATAAGCATTGGACATGCAAAAGTAACCAAAGCGTGGTACCAATCAGATAATAAACATTTAATTTTCGGGTGTCATTTTAAAGAATACGTTGTATATTTTTAACTACATGGGCTAGATTCTAGAATACCTACCACACTTGAAATAGCAATTTTCTTGTTGCAATGTTTTCTTTTAGCAAATATTTATATGATATTTTACAAATATTAAGTCAGATTTTACCTATTTTTGAAATGGTTATTTTTGTTAAAACATTCATATTCATGCTTTAGGATCTTTGGAAATTCATTTCCCCAGATTCGACAAACGCCAAAGAGTTACTAGCTCTCAGCAAAAAGGATCTTAATATAACGACAGGAATACTCACTGGCCACTGTCCTTTAAAGTACCATTTGCACAAAATTGGTATAGCTGAAAATAAAACCTGTCGACTCTGTGAAGAGGACGAAGAAATGTCGGAACACATACTGTGTGCATGCTCAGCCGTAACTGTGCAGACATTCAATCAACTAGGTAAGAGGTATCTTACGGCAGATGAGATCAAGAACATGACTCTTCTACTTCTACTTCCGGAAATCTAAGTAAGGGCTTTGTCACAATAGATCTTCTAGGTCGCGTTGACAAAAAGCGACAAAACGCTTAAACCCGCATATAAATACAATACATACAATGCTTTAGGATCTATACTATACATGGTTTTAGCATTAAACATGCAAAAGTGACCGAAACGTGGTATGAATCAGATAATAAACATTCAATTCTCGAGTGTCATTTTAATGAATACGTTGTATATTGTAAGCTACATGGGCTGGATTCTTTAATACCTACCACACTTAAAATAGCAATTTTCTTGTTGCAATGTTTTCATTTAGCAAATATTTATATGATATTTTACAAATATAAAGTCAGATTTTACCTATTTTTGAAATGGATATTTTTGTTAAAACATTCATATTCATGCTTTAGGATCCTTGGAAAGTCATTTCCCCAGATTCGACAAACGCCAAAGAGTTACTAGCTCTCAGCAAAAAGGATCTTAATATAACGACAGGAATTCTCACTGGCCACTGTCCTTTAAAGTACCATTTGCACAAAATTGGTATAGCTGAAAATGAAACCTGTCGACTCTGTGAAGAGGACGAAGAAATGTCGGAACACATACTGAGTGCATGCTCAGCCGTAACTGTGCAGACATTCAATCAACTAGGTAAGAGGTATCTTACGGCAGATGAGATCAAGAACATGACTCTTCTACTTCTACTTCCGGAAATCTAAGTAAGGGCTGTGTCACAATAGATCTTCTAGGTCGCGTTGACAAAAAGCGACAAAACGCTTAAACCCGCATATAAATACAATACATACAATGCTTTAGGATCTATACTATACATGGTTTTAGCATTAAACATGCAAAAGTGACCGAAACGTGGTATGAATCAGATAATAAACATTCAATTCTCGAGTGTCATTTTAATGAATACGTTGTATATTGTAAGCTACATGGGCTGGATTCTATAATACCTACCACACTTAAAATAGCAATTTTCTTGTTGCAATGTTTTCTTTAAACTAATATATGATAAAGAATTATAAGATTTGGGCGTGGAAGCAAATATTTATATGATTTTTTACAAAAATTAAGTCAGATTTTACTTATTATTGAAATGGATATTTTTGTTAAAACATTCACACTTGAAATAGCAATTTACTTGTTGCAATGTTTCCTTTAGCTAAAATATGATGAAGAATTATGAAATTCGGGCACGGAGTCAAATATTTATATGATGTTTTACAAAAATAAGGTCAGATTTACCTTTTCTAGAAATGGATATTTTTCTTAAAACATTCATATTCATGCTTTAGGATCTACACTATGGTTGGCTTTAAGAATTAGACATGCAAAAGTGACCAAAACGTGGTACCAATCAGAGAATAAACATTAAATTTTTGGGTGTGATTTTAATGAATACGTTGTATATTGTAAGCTACATGGGCTGGATTCTAGAATACCTACCACACTTGGAATAGGAATTTTCTTGTTGCAATGATTTCTTTGAGCTAAAATATGATAAAGAATTATAAAATTCGAGCGCGGAAGCAAATATTATTACGATTTTTTACAAAAATAAAGTCAGATTTTACCAATTCTTAAAATGGATATTTTTCTTAAGACATTCTTATTTATGCTTTAAGATCTATACAATGAATGGTTTTAGCATTGGACATGGGAAAGTGACCACAACTTGGTACCAATCAGATAATAAACATTCAATTTTCGGGTGTTATTTAAATGAATACGTTGTATATTGTAAGCAACATGGGCTGGATTCTAGAATACCTACCACACTTGAAATAGCAATTTTTTTCTTGCAATGTTTTCTTTTAGCTAAAATATAATAAAGAATTATAAATGTCGAGCGCGGAAGCAAATATTTATATGAATTTTTACAAAAATAAAGTCAGATTTTACCTATTCTTGAAATGGATATTTTTGTTAAAACATTCATATTCATGTTTTTAGTTCTATACTATGAATGGTTTTAGCATTGGACATGCAAAAGTGACCTAAACGTGATACCAATCAGATAATAAACATTCAATTTTCGGGTATCATTTTAATGAATACGTTGTATATTGTAAGCTAAATGGGCTCGATTCTAGAATACCTACCACATTTAAAATAGCAATTTTCTTGTTGCTATGTTTTCTTTTAGCTAATATATGATGAAGAATTATGAAATTCGGGCGCAGAAGCAAATATTTATATGATTTTTTACACAAATAATGTCAGATTTTACCTATTCTTGAAATGGATATTTTTGTTAAAACATTCATATTCATGCTTTAGGATCTATACTATGGATGGTTTTAAGCATTGTACATGCAAAAGTGACCAAAACGTGGTGCCAATTAGATAATAATCATTTAATCTTCGAGATTCATTTTAATGAATACGTTGTATATTGTAAACTACATGGGCTAGATTCTAAAATACCTACCACACTTGAAATAGCATTTTTCTTGTTGCAATGTTTTTTTTTTAGCTTAAATATTGTAAAGTATTATGAAATTCGAGCGCGGAGGCAAATATTTATATGATTTTTTACAAAAATAAAGTCAGAATTTACCTATTTCATGCTTTAGGATCTATTCTAGGGATGGTTTTAGCATTGGACATGCAAAAGAGACCAAAACAAAGTACCAATCAGATAATAAACATTGAATTTTCGGGTGTCATTTTAATGAATACTTTGTATATTGTAAGCTACATGGGCTGGATTCTAGTATACCTACCACACTTCAAATAGTAATTTTCTTGTTGCAATGTTTTCTTTTAGCTAAAATATAATAAAGAATTATAAATTTAGGGCGCGGAAGCAAATATTTATATGATTTTTGAAATAGCAATTTTCTTGTTGCAATGTTTTATTTTAGCTAAAATTTGATAAAGAATTATAAAATTCGAGCGCGGAAGAAAATATTTATATGATTTTTTACAAAAATAAAGTCAGATTTTACCTATTCTTGAAATGGATATTTTTGTTAAACATTCATATTCATGCTTTAGGATCTATACTATGGATGGTTTTAAGCATTGTACATGCAAAAGTGACTAAAACGTGGTACCAATTAGATAATAATCATTCAATTTTCGAGATACATTTTAATGAATACGTTGTATATTGTAAACTACATGGGCTAGATTCTAGATTACCTACCACACTTGGAATAGCAATTTTCTTCTTGCAATGTTTTCTTTTAGCTAAAATATGATGAAGAATTATAAAATTCGGGCGCGGAAGCAAATATTTGTGGGTATCACAAGTATTTGAACAGGTGATATACCACAATAAATGTAAATAAATAAATAAATAAAACAACACAGTATAATAAATCAAGAAATTAAGGAAACACTAAACAGAATGACTTTATTCAAAATTGAATGGAATAATAATAATAATTAATGTTTTTGTACATAGATACTTTATTTCTTTTCTTTTCATGGCTACCACTCAAAATTCTTTTCCATGGCCACCACATAAGCCCCCCCACGCAGACCGGAGGTTAGGGTAAATTGAAGTGTACTCGACGGTCTGAACGAGGTGTGTAGGGCTGCTTGGGTGAGGACGTAGAGTCGAAGTAATCAGCTTCAATGTATGCTGGCTTTACCCGGTCAATGCTGACTCTTGCGTTGCGTCCGTTTATTTGAATTGTGATGGTCTTATTGTCATCGCGTCTGATTACTTGATGAGGACCGCTATATGGAGGCTTTAGTGCGCCTCGCACTGTGTCGTCTCGTAGGAAGACGTGTGTGCAGAATGTCAAATCCTGGAAAACGAAGTGTTTTTGTTTGCAGTGGTGAGATGCAGGAACGGGTCGCAGTTGTGACATTTGTTGTCGTAGTTGCACTACAAAATACGTGGCGTCTTCGTGTCTTTCAGGACTTGTATTACCATGTAATAGTTCGCCCGGTAGGCGAATGGGTTCGCCGTAGACAAGTTCAGCTGAAGACGCTTTCAGGTCTGGTTTGATGGCACTTCGGATTCCTAGCAGTACGAGAGGCAGAGCTTGTAGCCAGGACATACCAGGGTGGCACATGATAGCTGCCTTTAGTTGTCTGTGAAAACGTTCCACAATTCCGTTGAAACTAGGATGCCAGCTACAGGTGCGTGAGCGGGTGGTTCCAAGGGTCGTTCCGAGGGCGCGGAATAGTGCAGACTCGAACTAACGACCTTGGTCAGTTGTTATCTGGACTGGAGAACCGAAGCGAGAGATCCAGCAGTTGATGAAGGCTTCAGCTACTTCTTCGGCGTCGATTGACCATAGTGGCTAAACTTCCTGCCATCTGGTAAACCTATCTATTGCAGTGAGGCAGTAGCGGTAGGCACCAGAAGGATGTAGAGGACCGATAATGTCTATGTGGACATGTTGGAAGCGAGCTGAGGGAGGTGTGAAGGTTCCTAATGGGGCATGAATATGTCGCGTGACTTTTGCCTGTTGGCAAAGTTGACAGGATCGGGCCCACGTCCGGCAGTCTTTTTGAACCCGTGGCCACACGAAGCGTTGTGCGATGAGGCGTGCTGTAGCCTTGATTCCTGGGTGACTGAGGCTGTAAAGAGCATTAAACACTTGCCGTCGCATGGGTGCAGGGACATACGGTCGGGGCGATGTTGATGTCATGTCACAGTAAAGTTGGGTGGTGGAACCTGGTATATTGACACATTCGAGTCTTAGAGCTGAGTCGCTGTCTAGTAAGTCGCGAAGTTCAGCGTCATCTTCTTGGGCACATGCTAGAGTTTCAAGGTCAATTTGTGGGGTATAGGAAAGTGCGTCGATTCTGGAGAAGGCATCTGCCGCTATGTTGGCTGATCCACTGATATGTTGTATTTCTGTCGTAAACTGTGCAATGAAAGAAAGTTGATTAATTTGTACTGGAGGAAGTTTTTCACGACGTTGAAGGAAAGCACAAGTCAGTGGTTTGTGGTCTGTGTAAATAGTGCAATGTTGTGCCTCTAAAATGTGACGAAAATGTTGCACTGCGGCGTATACAGCATAGAGTTCTCGGTAGTAGGCTGGCCACTCCATTTGGCGTGGAGTGAGTTTCTCGGAGAAGAATGCTAGTGGCTGCCAAGAATTGTCCACTAGCTGCTGCAGGGTTGCACCAATAGCGACGCTTGAGGCGTCCGTGAAGAGACTCAGCTGGGCATTTGGTTCAGGATGTGCCAGTAGGGTAGCTTTCGACAAGTTTCCTTTGAAGGCTTGTTCCAATGTTGGAGTCCAAGAAATTTGTTGATTCCCGTGGAGTCCGGCAAGGGCGGCGTGGAGAGGTGCTTGGTTTTGAGCTGCAGAAGGAATGAAGCATCGATAGAAATTTATCATTCCCTGAAATCGTTGAAGTCCTTTTGCAGAAGATGGAAGAGGGAAGTTCTGAAGAGCAGTGACTCTTTCAGGTATCGGTTGTATACCATCTGCAGAGACTTCGTAGCCCAAAAATTGCACCTTGGAATATCCAAGTACGCTCTTGTTCACGTTTACTAGGATACCATAATCGTTCAATCGTTTAAATAGAGTGCGTAGATGAGTCATGTGTTCGTCAATGTCATTAGAAAATATTAAAATGTCATCTATGTAGGGAAAGCAGAAGTCAAGACCGGAAACTACATTGTCAATAAAATGTTGAAAGGTTTCACCAGCATTCCTGAGGCCGAAGGACATAAAAGGAAATTCGAAAAGGCCAAAAGGAGTTGTTATAGCAGTCTTTGGTATGTCTTCTGGGTTTACTGGTATTTGAGTGTAAGCCTTTACCAAATCGATGACGGAAAATATTGTGCATCCTCGAAGTCTGTGTGTAAATTCGTGTATGTGACGTACAGGGTACCTGTCAGGAATGGTTCGTGCATTCAGTGTCCGACAGTCACCGCAGGGTCGCCAATCACCAGTTTTCTTCGGGACCGTATGGAGAGAGAAAGACCAGGGTCCTTCAGAACGGCGAGTTATACCTTCTCGTAGCATGGATTCAAACTCAGCCTTGGCGATTTTCAGACGGACTGGCGCGAGACGTCGAGGGCGACAGGAAACAGGAGGTCCTGGAGTTGTTTTAATATAGTGAAGGGTTGAGTGACGTACCTCACGAGCTGTTCCGGCTGGTCGAACGAGTTCTGGGAATTCGGCTAGGATGGCATGAAACGCTGAATCTTGGTCAAGGGTTTTTATGCAGGGCTGTAACGAATTCACTGCTTGGCAAGACACAGTAAGTCCAGTCGTTCCATCTATGATGCGCTGGTTGCGGCAGTCAGGCAGAAGATTGAAGTACGCTAAGAAATCAGTACCAATGATGGGTACTGTGGCGTCAGCAACCACAAATGTCCAAATAAATTCGCGGCGTAGTCCAAGGTTTAGGCGTAGGTGTAAAGGGCCATAAGTATGGACTGTAGAATTGTTCGCAGCTTTTAATTCATAATTTACTCGGTTTCTTTTTTCTTTTATAAGATGTCGCGGAAAGCAACACAGGTCTGAACCAGTATCTACTAAAAATTTGTTGTTTGAGGCACGGTCAGTAATAAATAGACGGTTCTTCAATTGCGGGCAACCAGATGCCGCACAAGTTTGTTGTCTTGTATGTACAAGATTGTTTACATTGCTTTGCTTTATCTCCAAACTTATTATGATAAAAGCAAAGGTCATTTGAAGAATTTCCAGATGAATTAAAGGAATTTTCACGACTTCGGGATCTAAATTTTTGCCTTTGTAAATACTTAATTTGAATTTTCATGGCAGTAATCTGTTTACAAATTTCGTCCAAACGTTGGTTGATGGGGTCTAAATGATTTGGTGCTGCTGTAGCGTTGACTGTGGGAGATGTATGCAGTATTGTGGGGGTCACAGTTGGCTGAACTTCCATTATTTTATCAGCAATGATTGACAACCTGTCAAGTGTCAAATCACCTTGGGTCTGCAGGATTGCCTGAATGTGCGATGGAAGCCGTTGGAGCCACAGAGTTCTTAACAAATTATCTTGAACTGTTGTTGATCCAGCCAACGATCGCATATGGCGTAAAAACTGTGACGGTCTGCGATCACCAAGTTCTTCCTCCATTAGTAACTGCCGCACTCGTTTTTCTTCGGAAACAGACAGTCGGCGAATTAGTTCTGCCTTCAACGCACTGTACGGGTTATCAGCAGGTAATGCGCTGATAATATCTTCAACTTCATGTGCATACCGTTCATCGAGGTTGGAGATGACATATGAGTATTTAGTTGACCCTTGTGTAATGCCAGCAAGAGTGAATTGTGCCTCTACCTGCGCAAACCAAAGATTAGGCCTGTCCTTCCAGAATGGCGGTAGTTTGACAGAACGCTTCTGGTGGTGTCGGTGCCGGTGGTTGTGCAGTCCTGTCTGTTTGGGCTTGAAGCATTTGCTGTAGCGCTTCATTTTGTTGCTGCAGTTGAACTAATTGCTCCTGAATATTGTCTATGTCGGGGTCACCAATTTGTGGGTATCAAAAGTATTTGAACAGGTGGTATACTACAATAAAAATACAAAAAAAGTTAAGGGAACACTAAAGAGAATGACTTTATTCAAAATTGAATGGAATAATAATAATAATTAATGTTTTTGTACATAGATACTTTATTTCTTTTCTTTTCATGGCCACCACTCCAAACCCTTTTCCATGGCCACCACATATTTATATGATTTTTTACAAAAATAATGTCAGATTTTACTTATTCTTGAAATTGATATTTTTGTTAAAACATTCATATTCATGCTTTAGGATCTATACTATGAATGGTTTTAAGCATTAAACATGCAAAAGTGTCCAAAACGTGGTACCAATCAGATAATAAACATTCAAATTTCAGGTGTCATTTTAATGAATATGTTGTATATTGTAAGCTGCATGGACTGGATTCTAGAATACCTACCACACTTGAAATAGCAATTTTCTTGTTGCAATGTTTTCTTTTAGTTAAATTATGATAAAGAATTATAAAATTTGGTCGCGGAAGCAAATATTTATATGATTTGTTACAAAAGTAAAGTCAGATTTTACCTACTCTTGAAATGGATATTTTTGTTAAACAATCATATTCATGCTTTAGGTTCTATACTATAGATGGTTTTAAGCATTGTACATGCAAAAGTGACCAAAACATGGTACCAATTAGATAATAATCATTCAATTTTCGAGATTCATTTTAATGAATACGTTGTATATTGTAAACTACATGGGCTAGATTCTAGAATACCTACCACACTTGGAATAGCAATTTTTTTGTTGCAATGTTTTTTTTAGCTAAAATATGATAAAGTATTATAAAATTCGGGCGCGGAAGCAAATATTTATATGATTTTTTACAAAAATAAAGTCAGATTTTACCTATTTTTGAAATGGATATTTTTGTTAACACATTCATTTTCATGCTTTACGATCTATACTATGGCTGATTTTAGCATTGGACATGCAAAAGTGAACAAAACAAAGTACCAATCAGATAATAAACATTAAATTTTCGGGTGTCATTTTAATGAATACGTTGTATATTGTAAGCTACATGGCCTGGATTCTCGAATACCTACCATACTTGAAATAGCAATTTTCTTTTTGCAATGTTGTCTTTTAGCTAAAATATGATGAAGAATTATAAAATTCGGGCGCGGAAACAAATATTTATATGATTTTTTACAAAAATAAAGTCAGATTTTACCTATTCTTGAATTGGATATTTTTCTTAAAATATTCATATTCATGCTTATGATCTATACTATGGATGGTTTTAGCATTGGACATGCAAAAGTGACCAAAACGTGGTACCAATCAGATAATAAACATTAAATTTGTGGGTGACATTTTAATGAATATGTTGTATATTGTAAGCTACATGGGCTGAATTCTAGAATACCTACCACACTTCAAATAGTAATTTTCTTGTTGCAATGTTTTCTTTTAGTTAAAATATAATGAAGAATTATAAAATTCGGGCGCGCAAGCAAATATTTATATGATTTTTTACAAAAATAAAGTCAGATTTTACTTATTCTTGAAGTGGATATTTTTGTTAACCCATTCATATTCATGTTTTAAGATCTATACTATAGATAGTTTTAGCATTGGACATGCAAAAGTGACCAAAACGTGGTACCAATCAGATAATAAACAATTAATTTTCGGGTATGACACCCGAAAATTAATTGTTGGACATGCAAAAGTGACCAAAACGTGGTACCAATCAGATAATAAGCATTAAATTTGTGGGTGACATGAATACGTTGTATATTGTAAGCTACATGGGCTGGATTCTAGAATACCTACCACACTTGAAATAGCAATTTTCTTGTTGCAATGTTTTCTTTCAGCTAAAATATAATGAAGAATAATAAAATTCGGGCGCGGAAGCAAATATTTATATGATTTTTTACAAAAATAAAGTCATATTGTAGCTATTCTTGAAGTGGATATTTTTGTTAAAACATTCATATTCATGCTTTAGGATCTATACTATGGATGGTTTTAAGCAATGGACATGCAAAAGTGACCAAAACGTGGTACCAATTAGATGAATAACATTTAATTTACGGGTGTCATTTTAATGAATAGGTTTTTTTTTTTTAGGTTTAAGGCATCGGCTGCCAAGGCCATTAGCCTATTTAACTGGTACAGAATACAGTATTCTGCACAGGTAAGTACAATCACAGTTAAAAAAGATTTGATATAGTATTAATATTAATATTTTCAGACGAACACAGCATTTTAAAAGAAGTCAGGTAAGTTTCGTCAATATCACAGTAAATATCACAGGTTAGTACCTTCAGAGAGGTGGAATTAAAACACTAGTTAAAATATTATTATTATTATGTTTCAGGACAGTCACAACATATTAAAATGATTAGTTATAATCTATCAGGTAAGTACCTTCGTCATTCGTGAATATAAAATAATAAATAAATAACAAATAATAAACAGACACATAGATAAATAAAAAATCTCAAGAAATTACACAGGGCCATATAGGCCGATTGCCTTTAAAAACCTGAGTACATTTCTCAGTTTCCTATGATCTTGGAGTAGGCTTGAAATATCAGGATCTATTTCGTATATCCTACGGATTGGATCATACTGTTGACACGCTACCAGGATGTGATGCACGGTAAGCGTAACTCCACAGTTGACAAACAGAGGAGCATTACTCCGACTGAGTCGGTACCCGTGTGTCAAATATGTATGACCCATCCTCCGACGATGGATCTTGACGAGATCCCGTCTTTCAAGATCACTAGGTAACAGGACAGGTGCAACAGAAGGCTTAATGGTTCTCATATGGTTCTGAACTGCATCCCAGTGTAGCTGCCATAACTTGGTCACCTCTCTTTTTAGCTTTGCGGCAATGTCTGAAGCTGGAACTTGTTCTACATCAGCAGAGTCGTTGTTGGCAGCAAGACGGGCTGCCTTATCAGCCATCTCATTACCTTTAGTTCCAACGTGACTTGGAACCCAGAGAAATGAGACATGCTTCCCCACATCATGAAGATGTTTCATGACGGACAGGATGCTCTGTATTATTGGGTCTACGGAAAAGGTATTTGAGATGGCCTGAAGAACGTTCAAAGAGTCGCTAACTACGAGGAAGCGTGAAGTGGATGCTTCAAACTCGCAGTAGCGTAGTGCCTGAAGAACTGCGTATGACTCTGCTGAATAAACTGAATAGAGAAGGGGTAGTGACCAAGAGTGTGCGGTGTTACTCACGGCAAATGCGCAACCGACACCTAGCTCATGTTTTTGAACCATCTGTGTAAATCACAACAGTTTCCCTATATTTGCCCAGAATGTCGAGGAAATGTGACCGTATGAGAACAGGTGGCGTGTTCTCTTTATGGAACCTTGTCAGAGCAAGGTTCGTTGGGTGCTCTGGTATGAGTCATGGCGGTACTTCACATTCCCCGACTGAGTTCGTAAGACGAAACTCAATGGCATCTAGAATTTCTCTAGCTCGGACAAATAAGCGTTTGGTAGTGATTTGTCTTCTGTTGCACGTGTCACCAAAAAGTACTAGATGGTTTTTATGACCTGGAAACGAGTGTATTTTGTTAATATACAGCAGTGTGAATTTCTTTCTCCGGATGTCAAGTGGCGTGAGTCCTGATTCCGCACAAAGGTTTAGCGTTGGGGTACTAGGAAACGCTCCAAGAGCGTACCTAAGAGCTTGGTTGTGTATGGGGTCTAGCCTGCTAAGGGTTGTTCGCTTAGCGGACGCATACACTACACACCCATAATCAATCTTTGATAGAATTAGGGATTGATACAACCTTATAAGCATCTTAGGTTCTGTTCCCCATCTAGTACTCGCTAACATTTTTAAAATATTGAGCGCTTTAAGGCAGCTTGCCCTGAGCTGCTCAATGTGCGGTTTCCAGGTGAGTCTGGGGTCGAAAGTTAAACCAAGGAATCTAACGCTATTGACATCCCGGATTGGAGAACCCCTGATAAACAGGAGTGGCCCGTAGTGTGGTCGATTGAGTCGACAGAAGTGCATGCATTGGGTTTTAGGTTGTGAAAACTTAAACCCTAGTTTATCAGCATTGCGGGTGATGGTGTTGATGGCAGTTTGCAGCGTTCTGTTGATGACTCCTATTTTACTGGCAGAGCAGAATATGGTGAGATCATCAACGTAGAGGCAGACTCCCACACTGTCACTAACTGCTGAAACTAGGGCATTTACCGCTATTGCAAAAAGTGTAACGCTTAGAGTCGAGCCTTGTGGTACTCCGTTCTCCTGTACTCGGAGAGAGGACATGGACGTACCGACCCGAACTCTAAAGCTGCGGTTACAGAGAAAAGATTTCACAACCTGCGGTTGAGAACCGCCAAGTCATATCGTAAGCCTTCTCAAGGTCGAAGAACACCGCGACCAGGTGTTCTTTTCTGTTAAAAGCCACTTGTACTGCGTCTTCGAGATAAATAAGACGGTCAATTGTGGATCTGAATTTGCGAAAGCCGGCCTGGTGCTCCGAAAGTAGATTTCTGCTTTCCAGAAGCCACATCAACCGGTTATTGACCATTCTCTCGAATATCTTTCCAACGCAGGATGTGAGGCTTATAGGTCTATGACTTGACGGTAGTAATGGATCTTTTCCGACCTTTGATTTTGGAACAATGATGGCTTCCTTCCAATTCTCTGGGTAAATACCTTCTTCGTACAACTTATTATACACTGAGAGTAAGTATCGCTTGAATTCAAGGGTTAGGTGTTTAAGCATGTCGTTAGTGACCCTATCTAGTCCTGGAGAAGAAGATTTAGCTTGACTAAGCGCGTGGTCCAGTTCGAAGAGCTGAAATTTTTCATTGTACCGAAAAGTACAAATAGTTTAACGGTATCTCTCTTTCAGCTTTGCTGTGGACAAAACCAAGCTCGTAGTTCGCTGAACTACTCGCTTCTTCGAACTGGTTTGCTATGATTTCGGTGATCGTGAGGGGATCACGCGTATGAGTTTCTTCATCCAGCTTCAGACATGTCATGCCTAACGAGCCGCCATGCCCTGCGACACGTTTAACCCTTGACCAGCATTCTTGCGTTGTAGTGGTGGATGCCAGACACATACTCATTCCACGACCTACGCTTACTCTCAAGTATACTAAGTCGGGCTGTTGCCCTTGCTTTTTTGAAAGCAATCCAGTTGTCTTGTAAAAGATATCTTTTGAATCGGTTGAAAGCCATCTTTTTCCTACAAACCAGCTCCTGAATCTCCTTGTTCCACCAGGGAACTGAGATTTTGTGGGTGGCCTGCCTACTCGCAGGGATGGCAGCGGAGGCTGCCGATAGAATAGCAGATGTCAGTTCTTCTACATTTAGACTATTATCATTCCACAGTGTTGGTACATTAAGGGATTACTTAAACCTCAGCCAATCAGCTTTCGACGTGAGCCACCTGGCAGGAAACACTTGCTCGGATTTTGGAGAATCCGTAGTTATGACCAAAGGAAAATGGTCACTGCCATAAAGACTGTCAAGTGCCTGCTAGGAATAACGTGTGGCTAAACAAGAAGACAGAAGAGTGAGATCGATGCGTGAAAAATCCCTTGAGCGGGCATTAAAGTAGGTGGGCGACCCCGTGTTCATAAGAGCAAGAGCGGGGTCATCGAGCAGGTTTTCCAAGATCTTTCCTCTTTGATCCGCACGACAGGAACCCCACAGGGGACTGTGCGCATTGAAGTCGCCCATGAGGATAAAGGGTCTTGGAACCTGACGAATGATGTCAAGAATGTCAGTCAAGTCCCAGTTAAATATTGGGAGATAAATGTTACACACTGTAACGTTAAAAGGGACTGACATTCTGACCGCAACAGCTTGGAAGTTAGAGTTGAGAGGAACCTGCTCGTAGCTTACGTCTTGCCTTATGAAGATGGCCACACCACCGTTGACCCGGATGAGAGGGTCAGCATCTTTTCTCACTATACTGTAGTTCTTGAGTGCGTAAGGTTGGCTGGGTCTAAAGTGCGTTTCCTGAAGACAAACGCATATCGGGTTGAATTCCGATAGCAGCATCTTCAGGTCGCAGTAGTGGTAAATGTATCCCTTAATGTGCCACTGAATGATACAGTCACTGTCTCTTAATGTAGAAGAACTAGACATCTTGTATTAGAGTTTCTTTCGGCTTCCTCGCCATATCCTTCGGCCATCCCGGACCTCGCTTTTTAGGGCGTTTGG
Source organism: Stenolophus ochropezus (assembly GCA_035578165.1). Lineage (NCBI taxonomy): Eukaryota > Metazoa > Arthropoda > Insecta > Coleoptera > Carabidae > Stenolophus > Stenolophus ochropezus. The sequence goes on along the minus strand of JAQOWZ010000076.1, from coordinate 629,358 downwards.
GGTTCTGGGATGATTGGGAAGTTTGTGAGGTGGTGGAGTAGACGGATGTGTCTCCGTCAGAAAATCTTCCCCTCCTTTAGTCCATTTTCTTTTGTCTACCTCAGAGGGTATTGGACTGGGTGTCCTTTTCGGGAGGGTACGAGGTAACTCTGCTCTTGGAAGAGCAAAGTTGTCTCTAGTTTGAAATACAGATTTTAAAGCAGAGACTAACTGCGGCAAAAGTTCTTTCACGAGCAAAGATGTTATGGAATTATTTAAGGCAGGTTCTTTACTAGCTGCTGCCGTATAGCTCACTCCTTGATTAGGAGTTCGCACAACTATTTTGTTCCGTGCTTCAAAGTAAGAATTTTTTTCTCTCGTTTTAACTTCCTGTATTGCTGCTTCCTGTTTGAAAACAGGGCAATTTCGAGAGCGGGCGGAGTGGTTACCTTTACAGTTTATGCACCGTAAAGGTTCTTCACACTCACCCTCATGCAGCTCTTTTCCGCAGGCACAAATCTGCGGATTGTTGCATGTTCGTGTCGTATGACCAAAACGCTGGCACTGGAAACACCGCATTGGTGCAGGGATGTACATACGAACTTTGAGGTTGTAATATGCAACGGTTATATTAGTCGGTAGCTTGGGGTTGTTAAAAGTGAGAACGTGAGTTGGCGTGTCCACCAACAAACCATTCTCACGCCTCTTACGTAATTCTCCGGACTTCAATTACGCCTTGGTCGCCTAAGTTTTCACAGATTTCCTCGACCGTACAATTGAGGAGATCATGACAAAAAATGACACCTTTACAGGAATTTAATGTCTTGTGCGGTGTCACATCTACCTCAAATGTACCAATTTTTTTAGTTTCAAGAAGCCGGTTTGCCTGAGCAGACGATACTGTTTCTATAAAAAGATCTTCTCTTGTTTTTCTAACATTTTTCACGTTACCAACTATTCCAAATAGAGCTTTTTGAATAACAAAAGGACTAACTTTCTCGACTGACCTACTTAGTGTTTTGACGACCAGGAACCGAGGTGTGGACGACTTTTCCTGGCTCGTACTTATTTTTGCAGACATTGCCTTGATGGCAGCCTGTACTTTGGCAACAGTGTTGTCTACAGTAGACTCTTTCTGCCCACTTGTTCCCGGTTGGGGAGTCTTGTTTGGTGACAAGGTTTTCTCCCCGGGAGCTTTTGACGTGGCCCCTGACGCACCCTTTTTGCCGGACGGAGAACCGGTGGGCGGCTTTGGTTGACCCATACCCATATTAACAGAAATTCGGTCTTGGGTATCCCCACCCTCCACGGAGCCTCAAAAGGGACGCTAACGCCGCAAGCCGACGTAGCGCCAGGGCTTCCCCGAGAATATAGCCATCCCAAGGGGCAGCAGGGCCGGTCCACGGGAGAGATCATGAAAGCCGCCGCATGACTCCACGCACGCCCGCTTTCCGGTGATCTCGCCACGTCCCCAAGAAAACTCACCCCCCAGCCTCAAACGGGATGGGAACCGATTGGCCACAGTTAAGTTAGACTGCGACCTCCAGTTTAGGTAAATCATGGGCCAAAGTAGTGTGTTGGGGCTTCCTCAACTACCAGGATTCCATTCTCTACCGACACGGGTCACCGGGCACGGTCAACACCCAGGTAGGTATTAAAGAACAGATCTCGATACGATCGCCTACTAATCGCACGGTATGAAACGGTATAGCCCGCTGGCAACAGAGGGGTACTAAGCCACCCCACCACGACAAGGTGGGCCCGCGGGGGGGAATGAATACGTTGTATATTGTAAGCTACATGGGCTGGATTCTAGAATACCTACCACACTAGAAATAGAAATTTTCTTGTTGCAATGTTTTCTTTTAGCTAAAATATGATGAAGACTTATAAAATTCGGGCGCGGAAGCAAATATTTATATGATTATTTACAAAAATAATGTCAAATTTTACTTATTCTTGAAATGGATATTTTTGTTAAAACATTTATATTCATGCTTTAGGATCTATACTATGGATGGTTTTAAGCATTGGACATGCAAAAGTGACCAAAACGTGGTACCAATCAGATAATAAACATTAAATTTTCGGGTGTCATTTTAATGAATACGTTGTATATTGTCAGCTAAATGGGCTAGATTCTAAAATACTTACCACACTTGAAATACCAATTTTCTTGTTGGAATGTTTTCTTGTAGCTAAAATATAATGAAGAATTATAAAATTCGGGCGCTGAAGCAAGTTTTTATATTTATTTATTTACTTATTAATATTTATTCTTGCCAAGTGGCTTAGAATCTACAGAAATAACATATACATTTTTATTCTACATTGTGTGTGTGTAATACATTTATTCTACTGTTCTCTTCTTAATGATTTTGCTCATCCACTTCTCTCCTGATCCTAGATCGTCTAACAGCTCCATTTCCCCTCTATCTTCTCTTTTTACTTCTCTGCAATATTCCCTTAAATACTTCAGTGTTTCATCTTCTCTGCCACATAATCTGCACCCCCTTTCTTCCTTTGGTAACCAATACTGGTTGTCTCTTTCTTCGTTACCGCATCTGAATCTGGCTATCATTTTGATGTTTTTCTTTGGGTTTAATATGTAACGTGGTATCTCTGTTGTTTGTATCTGTTTGTATCTTTTATTATAATTGAATTGATTTATTCTGCTCTGTTGTTCCTGGTTCTGTATATCCCAATCTCGTTGTTGTACGGCGAGAATCACACTTTCTTCATTTATTCGATTCCTCTCTATTTGCATTTCCGAGTATCCATTTCTTTTGTAATATACCTTTCTTGTGTGTCCCCATCTTGTTAATTTGTTTTTGTCGTCCTCTCCCTTCCTTATAACTTTCCAGCATTCTTTCAGTATTGAATTCTCTGAGTTTCTAACTCTTTCTTCGTATTTCACTGCTCTCTTTCCTGTTTCCACTCGAAGTTTTGCCACTTTCATTTCTTCCAGTACTATATATTCTGGTGTACATTTGTCGAGGCCCAGGATCTATTTTATGTAGCATACTTGTACATCTTCTATTAGTTTGTGCTCTGTCCATCCAAAAATTTCCGCCTTATAAATTAGAATACTTTTAACTATTGCTTCGAACATCATTCATCTTATTCGCATATTCGTCTTGAACTTCCTTTCGCCTATACCCCATATTTGTTTCATGCCTTCTTTTTCTGGTACTCTAAGTGTTTTGTGGCTTGGTTATTCCTCTGGAATGTATATCCCAAATATCTGAATTCTTTTATCTCTTCGATACTTTCATTTTTCCACTTCCATACTTCAGAGGTTTCTCAACCTCCACCTTTTTTGAATATCATAATTTTTGATTTTTGCGCGTTGAGATTCATATCTTTCCTTCTTAAATACAGTTCAAATCTTTTCAGCATTGCTTTCATTCCAGGTGGATATTTCGCGACTATGACAATGTCATCCGCGTACGCTAGAGACCATATTTTCTTTCTTCCTATTACAATGCCGCCTGTTTGCTCTTTGCTGAGGAATTCTTCTATATCCGCTATATATAGTGAAAATAAAGTTGGGCTTAGTGGACATCCTTTCCGTAATCCTTTTTCTGTCCAGATCTCCTCTGTGGTTCTGTCCTTTACTTTTATCACCGATATAGTTTCTCTGTAGATATTCTCTAAGTTCGCTAACAATTGTTTATCTATATTCATATTTGTTAATCGTTTTAAACAGGTGATCTCTATTAAAATTATCGAACGCTGCTCTCAGATCTGCAAACAATGCGTATAACTTTCCCTTATCTTTGCGGATCTCGTTTTCAATCATTTGATTAAGTATATAAATATTGTCTGTTGTTCTTCTTGTTTTCCGAAAACATGCCTGGTTTTCTGGTATGAGATTTTTACTCTTATTTCTTCCTCCAATTTTTCTTGTAAAATCATCGCATAGATCTTGAACGCTGTATCTAGTAATGTTATTCCTCTATAATTTTCTACTTTGTCTATGTCTCCGTTTTTATGAATCGGTTGTATAATTCCTTTTCTCCATCTAGTAGGTATTTGTGCGGTGCGCCATACTTTGTTAATAATACTTGTTAATATTCTTAGTAAGTTCTATATCTGCATATATCAAGGCTTCTCCTGCCGCTTTTCGTTTTTTTAGTTTACTAATTTGCACTTTAACTTCTTCTAGTGTTATCTCTTCTACATCTCTACATATTTTCGGTTTATTTTCTTCACTTCTTAGTATCTTGGTATTTTTCCCATCTAAAAGTGTGCAGAAATGGACTTTCCATTCCTCTTCGGATATTTGTTTTGATATCTTTTGTTTCTTTTTCCTCTCTTTACTAATAAAACTCCATGCCTCCGTCTCTGTCTTTATTCTCTGCAGCTGTTCCTCAATTTCTTTCTCTTTGTTTTCCTTTTGTTTTATACACAATTCTTTATATTCTTTTAATTCATTTTTGTATTCTTCTTCAGTGATTATATCATCTCTCCATTGCTTACGTTTCTTTCTCATTTTTCGTTTTTTTTCCAAACAGCTACTATTTTACTAGTCATTTCTGTTTGTGTTTCTTGAGTTCACTCTTATTTTTTTTGCGTGTGGCTTCATTTATTTTACTTATGAGCTCGTTTACTTGTTCCTTCACATTACTCTCTTTTACTGCTATCTCTCTGGTTTTTATGTTGTAATTTTCTATGTCTTCTTTTTCCCATACCGCTTTTCGAATGATTACTGGATCATCTTCTTTTACTATTATACTATTTTCTAGTTCTAAGCTTAATAGTAGATGGTGGGATTCTACTGTATTAGTTACTTTCATGTGTCTAACTTTCCCCCAACTCTCTTGATTTGCTAATATATATAGTCAATTACTGTCTTTTCCCCTCTTTTACCTATGTATGTGAAGTCACCCACCTCGTCTCCTTTTATGTTTCCATTTAGAATAGTCCAATCTCTGTTTCCACATTCATCAATTAAAGCTTTCCCATATTTGTTTATTATTTTGTCCTTTGTGCTTCTTTTCTCTTGTCTTCCTGTTTTGGAATTCCATAACCCTCCTTCCTCGCCTATTCTGGCATTGAAATCCCCTCCTGTAATTAACTTATTTTCATTAGTATCTTCTATTTTCTCCCTTATTTCTGCAAGAATTTCGTTTATTCTATTGTCATTATATACCATGAGTATTCTCCATGTCTCGTTGTCAATTTTAATTTTTCTTTCCATAATGTTTTCATTGAAAATGGTTTCTTTTGCTTCTTGAATGTGTTTCTTGATACCTGTTACCATTCTTCCCTTTGCTCTTCCCTTTTTATTTAGTCTCTTTGCGTATTTAATTTTCCATGTGAAATCACTAGGCATTTTATTTTTCCACTTATTCCAATCTTTTTCCTCTAATCAACTTTCTGTTAACCCTACTATATCATATTTATTTATTATATCCCAAAAATCTTTATCTTTACTTTTTATTCCCGCTATATTCCAAAAGCCTATTTGTATGTTATTATTCCTATTTATTAGTTTTTTGAACTTTTAATTAAGCTTTTTTGTTCTTCATTCCATTCATACCAATCTCTACCGATTTTTAATTTTCTGTATCCTATCTTTACTATATTTTTTACCTCTTTTTCTTCTTTAGCTCTTTTTGAGATTTCATTTTGAATTATCCTTTCATTGTACGTCACGTTGTGATCTATGTAAATATTGGTGCCCCTCAGTTTATTTTTGTTACTCATCACTAGCTTCTTGTCTTCCCATGAATTTACAGTCGCTACTATCGCTTGCTTTTCTTTTAACTTTCCAACTTTGTACGCCTTTGTTACTTTCGTTGTTATTCTCATTCTGCTTTTTATAAAGTTTTCAACCTCTTGAGCATCTTCCAGTGTAGCTCCTTTTATTATAATATTATTCTTTTTTTCCATTTTCACTTTTTCCTCATCCGATCTCTCTAACTTTTCTATGCGTCGGTTTAAGCTAATAATTTCCTGGTCTTTTTTCTCAACTTTTATTTTTAACTGCTTGACATCTTCTTTGAGTACGTTGACAAAGTCCTCTAGTTTTTTAATCATGTCACTTCTCAGATCAATTATCTCTCTGCTCATATTCTTTAGCATTTCTAAAATCTCATCCTGTGTTGCAGCTGTCTCTTTCCACTTTCTTGTTGGAGAACTTTCCATCTCCGCTTTCCCATTTTACCTCGCTGTATTGCTGGTTGCCCGACGCTTAACGATCCTATGACGTCACTCAGACCGTGGAATCGGATACCTACTTGATTCGACACCCGACCGGCCCCAGTGCTGGTCAAGTTACGTTATCGTCGGTCAGATGTCACTTTAAAACAGATAGTTTCCGTTTTTATCCTTTATCTTGCCATCCAACACTACAAACTGAATCGTTGCTGGCTGCTACTGAGCAAGAGATGTCTCTGTATAATTTCTATCGGTAATGAATCTTTCTGATTTCCAAGATAGCACATGTGCTTAACCTATAAATAGCTGTTAATTTTTACTTGTTTTTTACATTTCTTTCTAACGATACTTATCTTTGTATCTGTATCTTCTTTTGTAGTCTTTTATTACACCTTTGCTTTCGTTGTTGACAATCTTTATTTTACTTGTTTTTCCTTTATTTTTCAATTTCTATACGGAGCAAAATTCTCACGTGTTCACACACACACCACCTAACCTCCTGTTCTCAGCAAGTTTTTATATGATTTTTTACAAAAATAAAGTAATATATTACCTTTTCTTGAAATGGATATTTTTGTTAAAACATTCATATTCATGCTTTAGGATCTATACTATGGATGGTTTTAGCATTGGACATGCAAAAGTGACCAAAACGTGGTACCAATCAGATAATAAATATTAAATTTTCGGGTGTCGTTTTAATGAATAGGTTGTATATTGTAAGCTACATGGGATGGATTCTAGAATACCTACCACAATTGAAATAGCAATTATCTTGTTGCAATGTATTCTTTTAGCTAAAATTTGATGAAGAATTATAAAATTCGGGGGCGGAAGCAAATGTTTATATGATTTTTTTACAAAAATATAGTCAGATTTTACCTATTCTTGAAATGTATATTTTTGTTAAAACATTCATATTCATGCTTTAGGATTTATACTATGGATGGTTTTAAGCATAGGACAGGGTCAGTCGACTTGCCCCCCCCCCCCCCCCATTGAAGATATTTCTGTCAGAAGCTATCTCCAGGTTACTTATAGGTAGCACCAGCTAGCTCCACTAACTACGTAGCTAGCACCATATTACTGCGCCAAATAATGAGAGTTACATTCAGGGGGGGCCAAGTTGACGCCAGCCTCTTCATTAACGATATTTGACCTGAAAAGCAAGCTCCACGTACTCCTAACCTAGCTCCAGCTAGCTCCAATAAAATTAAGGCTAGCACCTAACCGGTTAAAAAGTTATAAACAAACAAAAAAAAAATTCTATCCCCGCCTTTGCGTTATTTTAATTTTAGAAAGACACTATTGAATTCTCCTAAGCTAGCACCAGCAAACTCCATTGAAAAATTAAACAATATTATAATTCTTAAAAACATATGGCGAGTTTAATTCGGGGGGGAGGGGGGGGGGTTGATCGATGTTAGCTCTCTTATGGTGGAATTTTGATTTCAAATGCAAGCTCCAGATGCATAAGAGCTAACACCAGCTAGCTCCAGTAATAACTGACCTAGCACCAACTTAATAAGGGTGTGGGAGCATAATACATGTCAGCCACCCATTGTATGAATTTACATTTCAAAAGCTAGCTCCAAATGTATCAGAGCTAGCACCAGCTAGCTCCAGTAATAACTAGCCTAGCTCCACCTTAATAAGGGTGTGGGAGCCTAATACATGTCAGCCCCCCCATTGTACGAATTTACATTGCAAAAGCTAGCTCTAGATGCATCAGAGCTAGCACCAGCTAGCTCCAGTAATAACTAACCCAGCACCACCTTAATAAGGGTGTGGGAGCCTAATACATGTCAGCCCCCCCATTGTAGGAATTTACATTTCAAAAGCTAGCTCAAGATGTATCAGAGCTAGTACCAGCTAGCTCCAATAATAACTGATCTAGCACCACCTTAATAAGGGTGTGGGAGCCTAATACATGTCAGCCCCCCCATTGTACGAATTTAGATTTCAAAAGCTAGTTCCAGATGTATCAGAGCTAGCACCAGCTAGCTCCAGTAATAACTAACCTAGCACCACCTTAATAAGGGTGTGGGAGCCTTATACATGTCAGCCCCCCCCCCCCATTGTACGAATTTACATTTCAAAAGCTAGCTCCAGATGCATCAGATCTACACCAGTAATAACTAACCTAGCACCACCTTAATAAGGGTGTGGGAGCCTAATACATGTCAGCCCCCCCATTGTACGAATTTACATTTCAAAAGCTAGCTCCAGATGTATCAGAGCTAGCACCAGCTAGCTCCAGTAATAACTAACCTAGCACCTCCTTAATAAGGGTGTGGGAGCCTAATACATGTCAGCCCCCCATTGTACGAATTTACATTTCAAAACCTAGGTTCAGATGCATCAGAGCGCTAGCTAATAAACAACTTAACCCCTACTTATTTTAAATAATACTGAAAGTAATATATAACATGGGGAGTTATAAACAACTTGATGCCTACAAGGATAAAGTTTTCACGGTAAATTCATTGAAAATATTGTAAAATTGTAAAATATTTTCGCAGAATTAAAAATGATAAATAAAAATTATATTCTAAAACAATAAAAATATCTATTAAAAAAAATTGTTAACGCTGGTGCCCCCTCTGAGCCTGTGGCCCCTAGGCACGTGCCTTACATGCCTATTGGATAATACGGCACTGTTTGTAACACCTGTAATAATTAGTAAATAAAATTTAAAATTCATATAATATAATGTTTGTTAAGACAAATTATTTTCATATTTTATTTAAATCGGTATAATAGGAATATGTAACAAAATCATATCGTTAAACTTTCTAGTTTTATAAATTTTGCGTGATTTTCGGTTCGTTCACAATGACTTTTACGCAGCCTGTCGCATATGAAGGCTGACATTACGATTTTGCAACTTTTTGAATGTAATGTAATTGAATGTAAACTTTTCGGTGATATACGTAATTTCGGGGCGACCGAGATCTACTCGGGTGAAAAAAGAGAAAACTCAAAGTAGTTGTAATTTATAGGTTAGAAATGTCAGAATTTGTGTTTTCTGCTCCCGTCTTTTAACGTCACAAACCATATCTGGAATGCTGGAAATTATACTTGAATAGCGTATTCCGGGTGTCTACTTTTATTTTGACATATAGGAAATACAAAGTTAGTTTTTTAATTTCGCTCTATTTTGCTCTATTAATTTTACAGCACAAATATAAATAAAAAGTTATTTAGAATTAAAATCTGCATTCAACGAGCTTTTCTTTATTGATATTAAACGTTCTGTTCACGAAATATACGTGAATTAAAATCGATATTTCTAACCTGTTTACATAGTACCATGCACACTCAAACAAATATAACCGATAAAAAAATAAATACTTCAATTAATTAATTTGACTTTTACCAGAATGTATTTTTGTAAGAATAAAGAAAACCAGAAAACAGGCATATTATTATATTGATAAAAGAGTATAATAATATCATAATTAAATTACACAAACTTGACAGTTAAAAATAATATAACAATTCATTGACAAAACAGATAATAGTACTTATGGCACTCTACAAACAGGTTAAAAATGTCAATTTTAATTTACGTTTATTTTGTGAACAGAATGTTTTATAGCAATAATTAAAGCCTCGTTGGATGCAGTTTTTAATTCTGAACATCATTTATATTTATGCTGTGAAATCAATTGGTTAAACCTTAAAGTGACGGGTCCTTGAAGGATAAGGCACGAATTATAAAACATATACTATCGTTTAGTGCCTCATTAGTGCTCTAAAAACAACTAATTAATTGTTTATGTTTACAGTGATATCACCATTTGTTTTATTTTCACGCTGGCACCAAAGGGTTATATTTTTGATATTTTTTTTTAATATCTTTAGTGCCTCAGGCGCCTTTTGGTGCCCTAATAAGAATAAATTAATTGTTCATTGTTAGTCAGCACTAAAAGGATTAAAATTAATTTTTTTCTTTTACATATCTTTAGTGCCTCAGAGGTGCCCTAAAAACTATTTCGGAATTGTTTATAGATATCGATTTATTCATAATTATTTTATTCAGATCGTGAAGTTATCACTAAGGGTGTGTTATATGCAACTTTCTTCAATTTTTTTTACACATAAGTTTATTAAGTTTAGTGCCTCATTGATGCCCTGTCGTGCCCTGTAAAATATTTTCTAAACTAATTAAATATACTATAATTAATATATACATAATTAAATATATTACATAAATAATAATTGTTTATTCAGAGCGTGAAGTTATAATTAGAGATGTGTGTTCCAAAACAATCTGTTTAACGGATTAAGGAGTCTTTTCTTAAAGTCAAAAATGTAACAATGTAATATTTGTGACATAAAGCAGCATATCAACATATAAGTAATCTAATTTTGCATTGAAATCATGTAATCCGATTGCCTAATTATTTTAGTTGAAGTTCTGGTGTTTCAATAACATTCCAAAACAACCCTCAAACATCAATTTTTGCATTGCCTTAATGTTTTCATGATTGTATTAACTCTTATGTCTAGCATGTACGAGCATATTATATGTATAGTAATAATACTGTACGATTTAAAACAAACACATTTTATTTATACATAAATAAACGTCAAATGGGAACGTGCAATAAAACAGTGCGTAACTTCTTAAATCAGTGACAGAGTTTACATTTTAATTTATTTTGGGTAATATTTTGGGTTTCATTGTTCACGTAATTGAGGGTCGTTTAATCATTATATTGCCGTTGTTGAGGATTTTAAACCAATAATCCATAGTATTATTGTATTATAAACCTATGTTAAGTTTATTGTAATGTTGTCATATTTGAAAATTTTGAAGCATTTCATTTGCTTCGTTACTTGCATTTGATATTTACTAGCAAACGGACATTGAGCTGAGTGAATCTGTTAGCGTCTAATTTAAATTCTTATTTATTTCTGCAACTGTCATATTAATTAGAAGCACATGATCAGGATAAAATTTGGTAAGCATTATTTTACAAAAAATTTGTATGTAGATAACATATACATTGTGTTTATCAAAAACCCGAACAAGGGATTTAACAATTTATCAATGTTTTTGGTCGCTTAATATTCCGATTTTTTTGATATAATTATTGTTTATTTCGTACCATTGGTAGCAGAATAAAGTTGATTTTAAAATTTATTAAAAAAGAATTTAGAATGTTAAATTTAAAAATATGACTGTCAGATTAACTGTCAATGTTGAAAATTTGAGTTGACTACGAGAAGCTATACTATTTTATGTTCATTACCGTTTAATTGTAGCTTTGAGAATATAAAATGTTCTTGTAAAATAAGGTGTGTTTCTGTTAACGAACCTAAGGAACGATATTTTCATAGTCATTATAGCAGTATCATACACTACTTTCTTGTCTAAAAATTGTGTATTATTATTTTCTATTTATTGCTCTAATTATCAACTATTATGAATATTTATCCTCATGAAGAAAAGCTACAAATTGCTAAATGCTATAGATCTGGCCTAAGGAATTTAATTAACGCAGACATTCGTATTGAATTATTGTTTAAGAAATATTCATATTAAGTTTATTGGACTACCAAAGGTACAAAAACAATTGTATATAAAAAATAAAGGGTTTTATTCAGTAAATTTTAGTGTATAAAACTATAAAAATAAATAGAAGCAATGCGCATTAAAAAAATTGTAACTATCCCTACATATGTCCGGGTTTTTAATTAACATACTGTATATAATAGTATATATGATGACTAGCGCTGAAAATTGAAATATCCTTTCAGCACGTGTTGTACACTGTACTTTTCTGACGACTACAATTTGTTGAATTAAAATTTATTTTACACGGGTTGAGACGCACCTAATGGGCTAACGAGCGCATTAGGTATTGGTAATGATATATAATGACCAACTTTCACTAATAGTTTAGCGTGTGATATTAGGTACTTTCCATAGTGGTTGTCTGAAAATATATTTAAATATATGAATCGGTTTCTATGTTTCAAAAATCAATCAAGATAACTTGGCGCGTCTGGGAAATTCTCATTATCACTACGGTTAAGGGACAGTGGTAAAATCCGTAGGTGTACCAAAGTAGAATGAAGTTTAATAAAGTTACTAATATTTAAAAAATATATATATATTTATATAAAAATAAACATTACAAAATCATTATTTATATTATATGAATCTGTATTAGGTACAATCGTCATTAACATTTATTACAAAAAAGTATTTATTTATATAAACATAATACAAAATATGCACCTACGCTTATGTATAAATATAACTTGTGGGGTTGAAATGTAGGTATCTGGCACCCCGAGTTTGGGAGGATTACGTAGAAAGTTTCTTTGTGTAAGGCAATAGAAGGTTGTAAAATCACTATTCACCTCTGGAACCGTGCGGCATCGAAGTAAAAATAAATATTTGGCAGAACGCAACTTAGGAATAGTGAACTGCAATAAATTCTTTTGACGTGCCAAGTTATCTTCCAGTATGTACATATATTGACAGAAAATATTTTTAATTAAATAGTATTTAAAAATAATGTTATTTTCCAACCATAACTATGATCCTACATTTTTAAAAATTGAATGGGAAAGGAAATAATTATGCGTATGTTTAATCAAAATTATTTTAGTTTCAATGGTAATTTTTATAAACAAATTAATGGTCTTCGTATGGATTCTTCTCTTTAATATTAATTCTGTTATTTTTTACTGTTTCTTAGTTTATTTATTATGTATGTTTATGTATGTTTATTTAAAATATAGGATTATACTTTATAAGTAGCAGTAAATAAAAATTAGTTTTAATTATTAAATGATTCATATATTTTAACATTACAGTATGAAGTATATAGCATCAATTTTTATTGACAAATATACAGTGCCATAATAAATTTAAAAATTGGATGTGGCCAGCACATAACTTCCCGCTACATCCGCTACGAAATTAACAATTAAATAATACGATCGAAATATTTATTTCAATTTTACAGTTTTGTAAACTTAGAGTCCATATCCGGTTGAAAAACACTAATGTCACATGAAATGAACAAAAAACCGACAAACAAATCTGCTGTCTCTGTCTTATAAGGCATATTGGACACAGACAGTAGATACTTCTGTTGTCGGTTTTTTGTTTATTTGATGTAGCATTCGTTTTTTCTTATGTGACATAGAGTATAGTTCAAGTTTTAACTAGTGCTTCACAATTAATCAATTAATTGCATAATTTAATTATTTGGTATTACAAATAATCAATTAATCGATTAATTGCACTTTCCAATTAATTGCATCATGCAATTAATCGATAAATTTCAAATTGCAATTAATTGCATCATGCAATTAATCGTTTAATTGTCAAATGCAATTAATTTCGTGATGCAATTAATCGATTAATTGCAAAACCGAATAATTACGTCACACAATTAATCGATTAATCGTAAAGCACTAATTTTAACCAATCAGGGAACTTAAATCATAAACCCTATAAAATCAAATAATCCAGTTTTAGGGAAACTGGTTAAATTTTGGTCCTGACATTATTTGTTAACACTATCTGTCACTGATATTTGTAGAAACCAGGGTGTGGTAGAAACTAGGGATAATGATAAATATTCAATTATTTATTGTGATTTAATTTTGCACCGAGGTTAGACATATAATGTAACGAATTAAGTGTATCAAATGTTTTTTGCAATAAATAATACTCTTGTTAATAAATATATTATTTAAAAAAACTTCACGCTCCAAACAAACATTTATTAATTAAACGGTATATTTAATTAGTTTTGAAAATATTATTTAGGGCACTAAAGAGCGCCAGTGAGGCACTAAACATATACCCAAAAAAATTGAAGAAATGTGAAAAATAACACCCTTAGTTCTAACTTCACGCTTTGAATAAAATAATTATAAATAAATAGATATCTATAAACATTTCAGTAATAGTTTTTAGAGCACTAAAGGCCACCTTTGAGGCAGTAAAGATATGTAAAAGAAAAAATTTTAATTTTAATCCTTTTACTGCTAGCGTAAAGTTAGCACTAATAATAAATAATTGTGAATATTTCATTTAACAATTAACAATTAATTTATTCTTATTAGCATCAAAATAAAATAAATGTTAATAACTCTGTAAATATAAATAATTAATTCGTTATTTCTAGAGCACTAATGGGGCAGTAAAAGATAGTACATGTTTTATAACTCATGCCTTACCCTTTGGTAATATACATTAGAATATTTGCCGAAAATTTAAATTGTTAATTCTGAACGAAATTACGAATAAAATTAATCGCGCCGATGCGTATTATGTATTTTATATATCCCATTATATTTGTATACTTATTCAAATAATTAAGTATTTTTTTCAATATTTGTGTATTGTGTAGCTAGAAAATACTCTTTTTAAACGACCACTACCCAAAATACATAATTTTACTATTAGCAAAAGTTGGTCATTGTACGTCACACGTGTGCAATGAGCTCGTTAGCCAATCAAATGCTTCTGAACATGATATGTGGAATTTATTTCGCATGAGTAGCCCTAAAACTTGTATTTACAATTTGACAGTTGCAGGTAATGTTCAATTTTATAAATTGTAGTCGTCGAAAAAGAATAATGTACAACACGTACTCAAAGGTTATTTCACACAAGTGTGAAGTTTGAGCCTCGAGCCGTATTCAATTTTCAGCACTTAGTTATACAGGTTATATTTGCTAAACGAGTCACCCCGATTATTATTATTTTTTATTATTATAGATAAAAAAATTCTATTGAGCAAAGTTGTAGGAGGGGGACATTTGTTTAAAGATATGTATTATTTTAAACCAGTGGTATAGTTCATCTAGGGATCATTTGACGAAAACTCTTTATCGTTTTATTATAGGTGCACAATAGCTCAAACCGCAATCCCAAAATATTTCGATCTGTACAGTCGACCAGTTCAGTATTTAGAATACTGGTATATATTTTACGCCGAGTATTCCACTGTAGACCAAGACTGCACTTTCTAGAATTTCTAAACTGATTACCAGGGCTGTATTTGCTAATATTTAAAATTATAATACGTTAATCTTTTAAACTTAGAATTTGCTAATTTTCTCATAGCTTATTATAAGATCTGCGAACCGTTTGTTGCGGCCATGTAGGTATATAAATAGATGGTAATTTTAATTCAAACTCCTACTCAAATTTTTCATTACAGCCCTGCCACATGTCAGGCTATTGGGACCCTCTATTATGCTGCCGTAATAAAACAATAACGATTCTTCGTCAAATGATTTCTAAACGAACTATACCTAAGTTATCATACAAAGTAATATTATATATTTTTTGTTATATATTTTTTTATTCCTATTCGATAGCATATTTTTTATCCAAATTCAACCATCTCATCATTGCATGTTGCTATATAACAAAAATATTCTAAAAAAGTCAATTGAAATTAAAAAAACAAACCTTTTTATTATTACTTTTTAGTAGGCTATATAAGAAAAATAAAAGCTAGGGGTGGGATTCTGTAATTCGTTATCGCACGTCATTTTCGCAACTTGCGAAAAATTTGAATGAAGTATGAGATTAGGGTCTTGTCAACTTTACTTGTAAAATTCAAAATAAACTGTGTTGTCAAACTGAAACACACATGTTTGTTTTCGCAAGTGTTGATTTCGCAACTTGGTTATCGTAGCAAGGTACAGAATCACTAGGTAACACCTGCAAAAATTACTTGCGAAAATATCGCAAGTGCGATAACTATCGCACGAGTTATAGAATATCAGCACTTATCTGTCACTTTAAATTATTAAGAATAAAATCAAATAGAACATTATTATAAAGTTATTAACAAATAATTATGAATTGTTTTAATTTGAACTCAAATGCTTTTCTTACATATATGTAGCCTACCGAAAATGAACAAACAAAAATTATATTTATTTAAATTTAAATTTAATTTTTCACAATATTTTTGTTATATAAGGATATAAAATGTACATGGTTGAATTCAGAAAAAATATGCTATCGATTAAGCTTAAGAAATATGGATAATGCCATTTGAAAAAGTATAACTTTGTACTCTAACTTGAGAACGACTGGTTTAAAAAATATTTTCTGTTCGACTATTACAGAATAATACCATTCTTATATCATTTTCAATTATGGAATTTTTATATTCTATAAAACTATGCGAAATAATTCTGTCACTAGTGACGGAATAGCTACATGTGGTGACATCTAATGACTGTTAAAAAATTATCTAAAAACACTCATAACAATTAACAATTAATGTATTCCATGAGGTATTCAAATAATATCTTATAGATATAAATGTTATCAATACAATTTTATTCAAATATTTTTCTTGGTTATGTTTTTTAAATTTAACTTAAAATTTTTAGTCGTATAGAAAGTATAGTCTGCAACATGTTTGGAAAGGCTATTCCGCACTCGTGGATATCTCACACTCGCCTACGGCTCGTTACTTAGCACTCGTGCTGACTATGCCTCATTCCAAACTTGTTACAGAATATACTATTCTATAACACTATCCTAGACAAACTGTTACAGAATAATATTCCGTAAGAGTATTACGGACTGAGTATATTCCATAGTAGTTTTCAGTTACTGAATATTATATAGTATAGAAAGTATAGTCTATAACTCGTATGGAATAGTATTTCCGCCACTTACGAAACCGTAGACCTCGCCTACGGCTCGGCCTACAAACTTTTCACTCGCCCGGAAATACCTATTCCATACTTGTTATAGAATATACTATTCTTTAATAAAAAAACGTCCCCCTTATTCTCCTACAACTTTGTTCTATACAATATATAGTAATTAAGAGAATAATGGCGGTGACTAGTTTAGCTGTTACATCCTTAACAATGTACAATTTTTTGTTATACTATTTAAATTTAACTTCATTCAATTTTTCTATTAGAATAAACCGACGACACTATAGACGAGGCTATAACTCTCGGAACTGTTGTGGATATAAGATCAACATTTGTTTATTGTTCTATCTTTGTGTTTCGTTCAAAAATGGTAAATAAAAGGAATTCCGAAGAAATACAAACTATTCAAAATACTTTGACAAATTATCCAAGATCTGAATTTTATAACTCTAATTCTGAATATTTCACGGACAAAAATAATGAGATTTGGTGTGAATTATCGAAAATTCTAAAAGAACACGGTTGTGAAATATCTGCTCTGGGAATTTATACAGCAGTTGTAAAAAATTATTACAATTTATGGAATATTTTAGGAGTTACTCGTAAAATAAAGAATGAAGAAACGAGTGACACAAATACAGAAACTGACAAAAGTGATTTATGTTCTTCAGGTAGTGAAATAAATAAATTATCTGACAATTCAAATGAGGATGAAAATGTGTTTGAATTTTTATGTACAATTTCTGCTGAGGAATATAAATTTTTCAACCCAAGTTGTTCGGTATATAAAAGAAAAGATGTGTCAACTTTAAAATCAAAACATCGATTAGGCACAAGACAAGAATATCTTTGGGCAAAACATGCGTGGACATCCATCGTAAATCGAAAGATTCTCTCATGTACTCGCATATCTTGCACATTGATTTTCAAGAGACATAAAATATGTAACATTGGTCCAATTTATGCAAAAATTTATGCATATTGTAAACAGTGTTTGTCCAAACTTGAAGGAATTATAATTGATCACCCAAAAGAAGATGAGCCTGTAATTATAAATTTCAAACTAACAGGAAATTATTTTATGCAACATTCAAGTTCTATAAAAAGGCCTTTAAGCGGAAAAGTAAGAGAAGAATCAATAAAGAAGATGATTGAACAAAACTACAGTGCGAGTAATATTAGGGTAAATTTGGCTAATGATTATATGAGATTCGGAGAAAAGGAACCTTCAGATTTACCTTTCGTCAGCGTATTACGAGGTGCTAAATATTTATTCTCAAAAAAAGAATTATTGGATCATTGTCCAATAGTCGCTCTTTATAAGTATAAAATAGCGACGGAATTTTCGAATATTATTCGAGATATAGGATATTCTCCTTTTTTTATATACTATTGGTCAAATAGCCAGATTCACGTTTACCAGCAATACTGTGAACAAAATTACAGTAGAATATGTATAGATTCCACAGGTGGTCTTTCAAAAAAAAAAAAATTTATCCTGATGGCTCCAAATCAAAATATATTTTTCTATATGATATCGTTGTTAGACCAAAGAAAAACCAACAATTTTCGGTTGGTTCCATGTTAAGTGCATCACATTCAACAATTGCTATTAGCAACTTTTTACAAGGTTGGTTAAAGACAGGAAATTTGAAACCTTCTGAAGTGGTAACAGACATGTCACTAGCTTTAATGTATGCTTGCGCTGCAACTTTTACATCTTGCAGTAGTTTGTATGACTATCTGCAATTGTGTTTTAATATTATTTTCAAACCAGAATGTGATTTAGAGCAACCGTCATGTTTCTTAAGAATAGATGTAGCTCATCTAATGAAACTTGTATCTAAGTGGCCTTCATTAAAACGTCAGCATTCTTTAACGAGAAAATTTTACCTCAAATGCATTGGACAAATGGTTCAAACAAATTCAATGAAGGACTTAGAAAATATATTAGTTGCGGTATTTTGTGTTGCTTACTCAGATACTGAAGGTAATAACAGCAAAGGGGAATTGACTGAATGTGAAATAAAAAAACAATGGTTGAAAAAGAGAATAGCTACTGGTTCTACAGAACTTTTGCAAATGTCAGAAGAATTAACACAAGAAACATCTGTAGAATTAAAGAATATAATCAAAGAAATAATAAATAAGTCAGTATTTAAGAAGTGGGTGGAACAAATAGCTAATAATGCATATGCAAAGAAAAGCACAGAAGGTGATATAGGTAACCAGCAAGTATTACCTTTGTTTGTAACGGATTTTATGAATAATATTGCTAATATTATTCCTATGTGGACTGCAGTCATGACACCATACTTTCCATTTTCTCCAACCATCAGTAGTTCCGCCAGTGTGGAGTCTAATTTCAATCAAATAAAAAATCGAATATTTAGTCACAAAAAATTACCAGTCCGTGCGGATCATTTTGTAACTAAACACATCCGTAGTAATCTAGGCTATGCGAAAATATTAACTGGAAATTCGGTAAGTTTTTATATTACAATTATCTATTGAAGATTATTTACTAACCAAAATATATTTTTAAAATTGCAAAAAGGACATAAATACCAATCTTAACTTATACGTTTTGGCAAACTGGACAAGATGTGTCTACAAGAAATATTAATGAAACAGCTACCAGAGAAATTTGTAATAAGCAGCAGACTGAGCAAGAAATAATAACAACAATAAATATTAATGATACAATTATCGGAGATTGGAGTAATCAGTCTGGACAAATTTTTACAAGTAACATTACTGAAACAATTACCACAGACATTTGTTGTAAGCAGACCGGACAAGATACAATAACAAAAATTAAAGATACAATTACCGAAGAAAATCGGGGTAAGAAGACTGGACAAGATTCAACAACAAGAGGTATTACTGAAACAATTACCCGAGAAATTTGTAGTAAGTTATGTTCTGCGACGATCACTTGGGCCGCTGCGGGATGTTGTTGGTCCGCGATGTCGTGGGTTCTCTCGCAGGGTGTCGGGTTGTTCTCGGGCGCCAATCTGCGGAACCTGCGAGGAAAGTGACGTGTGCCACGGGAGCTCTAGGTCGGTCGGGTCAAGGTTTAGCACAGACAGACAAAAATAAGTTTAATAGTTTATTGTACTAAAATTACTACACCTAGTGTTTTACTGAGCCGTAGGAAGTGAACTAGTGACAAACTAATCGCGGTTCTACTCAGCCGTCGACGGAGTTCGCGGTGGGGAACCACCAACGGGTCTTCTCCGATAACTACGGAACGTATAGCAATGAGAAAAGAGAAAAAAAACTACTAAGTTAAAACGCGGATCTGCCCGACAGCCGTAGAAACACGCGGTGGTAACCACCTACGGAGTTTCCCTTTAGGCGTAGAATGCAGCGAGCTGAAGGCTCTAAGGAACGGCGGTAGAAGCTACCAACCTGTATCCTCTGACAGCAGCGGAATTCAAGAAAAATGCAAAAATAAACAAGCAACTTACAACAAGACTCGATTCGGAACAGAACGGTGCGGAAACGGACTGGAACTCTTCTCGGCTGACTGTTAGACGTTATAGTCGTCGTAGACTGAAGAAATACGGCCCCGGCGGTCGTATTTATACCCGAAATTTAATTAATCCTGTAGCTACTGATTTTAAAGTGAGACAGATTGACTTTAAGTATTGTTATTTTCGTTTAATAAATTGATTTTTATTTTAAAAATTCGCAAAATCACTTCCCTTAGCTTTACAGAGTTTTGTATTGTATTTGATCTGATTTACATATTTTATAAAAATATATCATGGGAATTCGGTCCTCCGAAGCGTTTTGTGTTTGAAGGTTGGCAGTACTGCGGTCGCGCGCACGCGCTGGCGCGGCGAACAGGTGTTTTTGTAAAAATTTGAAAACTGTAAAAATAACAAGAAAAGATACAGAAAAATAACAGCGGTAAGTGTTAAAATGTATTTATTATTGTTTCCCCAAGTGCTGTGGTTGTAGGTTACATATTGGTGCAAGTTTAGACCCACGTGTTCTTGAGGTTATGTCTCCGGCCATGTGCGTTCTACAAATGTGTTTCCCGGCGACTATTCGGGAATCCGGCAGACGGTTGGAGATGTCGCACCGCCTCCTGGAGGTGTTTCCAGCGGTTAGCGGCGACTGGTTTCGACGGCGGGTTCGCTTGACCTGGTGTGCGGTCCGGACCTCGTGAAGTCGATGTTGTGACCTGGTGGAGCGACGAGGAAGGCAGGTACGTGAGCATTGTGACGAGCACTTCGTCACACCCTCCCCTCACTCCGCCTAAAGAAGATCAGAAAAGAAACAAGTTTCTTTTTACAGCGGTGCTGTAGATTTCCGTCCCCTCCTCTTGCCACGCTTCCTGCGACGTACGGGGGGACACGCTTTGAACCGCGTGACCCACTGCACACCACCTCCTGGACGGGCCTCCAGGACTCGGTGTCGGTGACGGATCGGTGTCGGCAGGTCGCTGGGCGTGACGGCCTCGGTCGGCAACTGTGGCAGTGTGATCCCCCCAGGTGTGCCCGGTGCCGGACTCCCGGAACGGAACGGTAACAGCGGTGGAGTCGGCAGCGGCGTCACGTAGTCTGGGGCGGACTACGTCGGCGGACGGCGGGCCGGCCGAGGTTCGACCAGCGGCGTCCTCGGTGTCACGGGGCGGTCAGGTGTGGCAGGAAGCGGCGATGTCTCTATAATTAAGAGTGAGGGAGACGGCGGATGCCGGGGTGCTGTGACGGCAAGGCCAGGTGATCGGGCCTCCGGCGAAGAGTGCACAGCGGGACGCCTTGGCGGCGTCTGATGCAGCGCAGGTTGGTGCAGCCTTGGCCTCGGTGACGGTGGTGGCTTGGCTGCTGGGTGTCCTCGGAACGGCAGCGGGCCCGTCGTGACGTCGCTCTCGGTGGAAACCCGAAGAGCTCTCATCACGGCGGGAAGCCGTGGATCAGCTGGGTGCACGCGGCTGCAGTCAACAGTGGCATAATCAACACCACTGCCTTCCACGGGCCGCAGCACGTAGCGGACGATGCTGACCACTGGTTTGACCAGCCGGGGCGGTGTCGGCGGCAGCGGTGACAGCGCGGCTGGAACCATTACCTCCCGCAGGACGGTCTGCACCCTGGTGGGCGACGCGGGAGGGGAGCCGTCGGAGCTGGATGTGTCCGACAGGTCCAGACATAGATCCTCCCAGCGGAAGGTGGGTGCCACTGATGGTGGAGGTGTAGTCGCTCGGCTGGGTACGGCGCGGACGGCCGCGGCGGCGGCGAGCTGTGTCTGGGTCGGACGGCGGGCGTATTTCAACGGGGAGCCCACCGGTCGGATCTGCACTCGTTGACGGCCCTTGAAGTGGTGCGCTGCCCGGAGCAGGTTTGTGGACTGGTTCTCCATCTGAAAATTGTTTTAAATCCTTGACGTGAATGTTTTTCAGGATGGTGCCCTGCTTATTGATCAGGTCGTAGAGGAGAGGAGAACGTCGCGATCGCACGACCCAGGGGCCGGAGTATTTCGGACAGAGTTTCGCGGCGATGCCTTTGACAGCGGATGACAGCGGATGTTCGCGGCGCATAACTTGATCCCCTGGGTGAAATTCCACCGCTCGGCGCCGTAGGTTGTAGTGATGACCCTGCTTGGTGGCGGCACGGGCGATGTTGATCCGAGCCAGCTCTTGTGCGTCGCGGATCGCCTGGACGCGGCGCAGATGCTCGTCTGAGACAGCAGGTGAGTCTATCTTTTGTTCTGCTGTCACGGTCAGTTGGCTGGGCAGTCGTACTTCTCGTCCGAAGTTGAGATACGCTGCGGAGTACCCAGTGGAACTATGCCGGCTGCTATTTATTGCCAGGACGAATTCTGGGAGTAGTGAGTACCAGTTCCGTTGGTTGTCCTGGCAAAATTGCGCTAGCATCGGCTTTAATACCCTGTTCACTCGTTCCACCAAGTTGGCCTGAGGTGTGTACGGTGGTGTTGTCTGTTGCTGGATGCCGTACTCTCTCAGGAACTTTCGTACGGTCTTGTTTTCGAATTCTGTCCCGTTGTCCGTGATGAGGACTTTGGGGCAGCCGTAGCGACACAAGATTAATTCCCTGAACGCCAGGATTACAGCCGCGGCGTTTGCCTGGCGTAGTGGGCGGCACTCTATCCACTTAGTGAGCCGGTCCTGGAAAACGATTACGAATTGATAACCTTTTGCAGGGTGTGGTAGCGGTCCCATCATGTCAACGGACACGGTTTCCCATGGCTGGCCTACTTTGGGAGGGCCCATGTGACCGGTTGGCCCTTGTTGATCCGCTTTGAACTGCTGGCAGCTGCGGCACCTCCTGACGTACTGAGTGGCTTCTCGGTACATGCCCGGCCAATAGTATCGCAGAGACAGTCTGGCCAGAGTTTTGGCGATACCTAGGTGTCCTGCGGTCGGGTGGTCGTGGTTCTCGGCCAGGACCTGTCGGCGATGCGGTGTCGGAATGCACAGCTTCCATTCCCGGTGCGGCTCGGTGTCCGACAAGTCGACCGGATCCCAGAATCGCCTGTATAGTTGACCGTCCTCCACCTGAAAGTCCGGATGCTCGCGGGGGTGAGCGATGGCTTCCTGGAGCATGCGGTCGTACCATCGACATCCTGCTCCGATGGCATTTAATACCGGTAGAGGTTTCCGGCTCAGCATGTCGGCTAGATGGTTGTATTTGCCCTTCCGGAATACTACCTCATAGTCGTACTGCTGCAGGAGGACTGCCCATCGTGCCAGACGGCCGGTTGGTTCCTCTAACCGGTCCAGGAACTTAAGAGCCTGATGGTCGGTCACGACTGTGAAACGGTATCCTTCCAGGTATGTACGCAGTTTCTTGATGGCCCATACGACAGCCAGACACTCTTTCTCTGAAACATCGTAATTTTTTTCAGCTGCTGAGAGAGAGCGACTGATGTAGGCGATTGCCCTCGGCTCGTCCAAGCTCCCCTGTACCAGCGCTGCCCCGATGCCGACGTTGGTGGCCCCCAGACCCATGGCTGCTTCTTCTGTAACAGTCGAGTTAACGGAGCGACTACCGTTGAGAAGTGCTCGATGAAGCGACGGTACCAGGAGGCAGCACCTAGGAATTGGCGTAACTCCTTGACTGTCTTTGGAGGCGGCATGTCATTAATAGCCTGCACCTTGTCGGGGTCGGTTTCGATTCCTTTGGCCGATACTACGTGACCCAGGTATTTGATCGATTTCTTCCCGAATTGGCACTTATCTGGATTTATTTTCAGATTTGCTGCTCGTAATCGCGCAAATACTTCCTGCAGATGTGCGATGTGATCCTGGAGGGTCGCGCTGGCTACCACGATGTCGTCCAAGTAGGCGAATGCATGAGGTTCTAGCTCGGGACCGATGATGGTGTCCAGAAGTCGTTGGAACGTAGCTGGTGCGGCATGAAGTCCGAACGGCATCACTCTGAACTGGAAGAGGCCGCGCCCGGGTACAGTAAAAGCGGTTAACGGCTTGCTCTGTTCTGTGACCGCGACCTGCCAGTAGCCGTTCTTTAGATCCAGCGTAGAGAAGTATGCGGCTCCTCGTAGTTTGTCTAATATCGCAGAGATATAAGGCAGCGGGTAGGCGTCTTTTTCGGACACCTTGTTGAGTTGACGGAAATCAATGCAGAAGCGAGGTCGGCCGTCTTTCTTCCGGACGATGACGGCAGGAGAGCTCCAGGGACTTTGCGACCTCTCGATGATTCCGTCCGCTAGCATCTGGTCGACCTCTTGGTTAATGATCTCTTGCATTTTTGGATTCCTTGGTAAGTATCTCTGCTTGATCGGCGTCTCGTCTTTGAGCCGAATGTTATGTTTTAATCTCGGTGTTATCCCGGTGACCCCCGAGAACTTGGCGAGTTCTCTTTTCAGGAAGGTGGCCAATGTTGTGTCCGGGTCAGTGGGCTGTATGGAGGCGAGCTGGGCGGCTCCTGGACCTGGTGCTTTAAAGGTGATGGAGTGTCGTGGAATGTCGATGCTGACCCCGTACATCTGGAGTACATCCATTCCCAGGATCGCAGGACAGGTGAGGTGTGCGAGTACCTGGAATGTTACGGGTCGCCATACATCACCTAGAATACAACCTATACGGAGTGATCCGGATGTTGCGACAGTTTCCCCATTGGCCAGCTGGACCTGTTGGTGTTGTGCTCGCTGTAGCTCGTTGTTGCGGTCCACCAGTTTTGTTGCGAGCTCCGAGTCAAGGTATGAATACATTGCACTAGTATCTACTAGTGCTCGGACGGTCTGATCCTTGATCTCGATTTTCAGGAAGAGGCGATTGTCTGTGGCTGTGTTCCACTTGATGACGGGCAGCTGGATGGGTCCTTCTGGCCGAGTTTGGTTTGCGCCGGGGCGTTGGTCGGGTGATGGCTGGTCTAGCCCCGTGTTAGAGCAGCTCACATCCCGTTTCCCGACTTCTGTGGGCATCCGCATTCCCGTGTCAGGACTCCCTGTCGGTTGCACCTCCAACAGAACAGCTTTGGTTTGTTCCTGCATGTCTGTCGGAAATGCCCGTGCTGTCCACACCGCCAACATAATACCGATGCGTCGGCCCTGGGTTGGCTGATGCTTGCAGTCGGTTTCGGAGGCTCGGCGGACACCACGTGCAGGCGTGGTGTAGTTGTTGCCTTCAGGTCCTGTTGTAGCCGCTCGTACTCGTCGATCTCTTGCATCAACTCCCTGATGCTACAGATGTCTCGACGACGGATGTATTGACGGTATTCAGGCAGGAGATTGATGTACACCCGATATACGGCCTCCTCGGGTCGTAGTTTGCCGTGTCTACGAATTAGGGTATTTATTGCGTTGAGATACTCACGCCCTTTTTCGTTGGCTCTTTGTCTACGTTGACTGATTTCCTCTTCTAATCGTAGGGTGTAGTCGGAGCCCATATAGAAGAGGCGAAAGTCGGTCAGGAAGTCCGTCCAGCTACGCCAATCCTGACGCATGTTACGGAGCCATAACAGTGGACTTCCTCGGAGCAGCTCGGGTAATGCCAGCATCAGCTGGTCGTCGCTGAACCCGTAGCTGTCTCGTAGTTCGGCTACTCTCTCCAGGAATGCGGCGGGGTCGGTTTTGCCGTCGAACGCAACATTCCATTTGCGCACGACGTCGCATATGCTGCTGGTAGCGGGGCGTCTGGTTGACGCGTCGTTGTTATCTGTTGTCGCGATTGGTGATGACGGTGGAACGGTCTGTTGTGTTACTGAGGCACCTGGGGTGCCGGTGTTCCGATCATGTAGCATGAGGGCACTGGTGCCGGATGTTGGTGACGGTAATATAAATGTCTGGTTTGTATTCGGCGAGCTGGATGTGTGTTCGCTCTTGGCCGGCTGTTCGGAGTCTCCTTCCTGCGGCATGGTGTCGATGACTCTGTGCTAAAAAAATAAACAAAAGAAAAAAAAAGTCCCTGCTCGGGCCGCCAATTTGTGACGCGTCCCTGCTCGGGCGCCAATTTGCGACGATCACTTGGGCCGCTGCGGGATGTTGTTGGTCCGCGATGTCGTGGGTTCTCTCGCAGGGTGTCGGGTTGTTCTCGGGCGCCAATCTGCGGAACCTGCGAGGAAAGTGACGTGTGCCACGGGAGCTCTAGGTCGGTCGGGTCAAGGTTTAGCACAGACAGACAAAAGTAAGTTTAATAGTTTATTGTACTAAAATTACTACACCTAGTGTTTTACTGAGCCGTAGGAAGTGAACTAGTGACAAACTAATCGCGGTTCTACTCAGCCGTCGACGGAGTTCGCGGTGGGGAACCACCAACGGGTCTTCTCCGATAACTACGGAACGTATAGCAATGAGAAAAGAGAAAAAAAACTACTAAGTTAAAACGCGGATCTGCCCGACAGCCGTAGAAACACGCGGTGGTAACCACCTACGGAGTTTCCCTTTAGGCGTAGAATGCAGCGAGCTGAAGGCTCTAAGGAACGGCGGTAGAAGCTACCAACCTGTATCCTCTGACAGCAGCGGAATTCAAGAAAAATGCAAAAATAAACAAGCAACTTACAACAAGACTCGATTCGGAACAGAACGGTGCGGAAACGGACTGGAACTCTTCTCGGCTGACTGTTAGACGTTATAGTCGTCGTAGACTGAAGAAATACGGCCCCGGCGGTCGTATTTATACCCGAAATTTAATTAATCCTGTAGCTACTGATTTTAAAGTGAGACAGATTGACTTTAAGTATTGTTATTTTCGTTTAATAAATTGATTTTTATTTTAAAAATTCGCAAAATCACTTCCCTTAGCTTTACAGAGTTTTGTATTGTATTTGATCTGATTTACATATTTTATGAAAATATATCATGGGAATTCGGTCCTCCGAAGCGTTTTGTGTTTGAAGGTTGGCAGTACTGCGGTCGCGCGCACGCGCTGGCGCGGCGAACAGGTGTTTTTGTGAAAATTTGAAAACTGTAAAAATAACAAGAAAAGATACAGAAAAATAACAGCGGTAAGTGTTAAAATGTATTTATTATTGTTTCCCCAAGTGCTGTGGTTGTAGGTTACATATTGGTGCAAGTTTAGACCCACGTGTTCTTGAGGTTATGTCTCCGGCCATGTGCGTTCTACAAATGTGTTTCCCGGCGACTATTCGGGAATCCGGCAGACGGTTGGAGATGTCGCACCGCCTCCTGGAGGTGTTTCCAGCGGTTAGCGGCGACTGGTTTCGACGGCGGGTTCGCTTGACCTGGTGTGCGGTCCGGACCTCGTGAAGTCGGTGTTGTGACCTGGTGGAGCGACGAGGAAGGCAGGTACGTGAGCATTGTGACGAGCACTTCGTCACAGTTCATATATATTTAGTGCTGTTTTTGTCGATCAACAGTGTACGTATTTTCAAACCGTACTGTATCATAACGTCATAGGTAGATAAGTCGCGAAAATACACTGTTTTAAACTAGAACAAAAATTAGTTTCACAACTTGAATAACCAGCAAAAATTATTTCCATTAAAATTAGTAAATAAAGAAAACGAAATAGTGATGACAATATGAAAAATTAAAAATAAATCTTATATGTCGGGAAGAACATTTATGCATGTATAATTTTACGGTTTTTCTTAAATCTTGAAATTCTATTTCAATCAATTTATTTTTAATCTTGTAATAAATAAGACATTTCATTCTTACAAATAATTTACAAGAATGTTATGTATCATCCTTTCTTATCTTTCAAATCACATTTTGTTTGGGAACTTGGTTTGAAAATGTATGAATATGGTTCGCCTGTAACGTCACTGTGTCAACAGTACTCAACCGCGAAAATGCATATTTTTGTAACATGATCCAGTTTCAAACCGCTACATTTAAAGTTTTTCAATTATTTTTATAGGTAATTAGGTACTGCCGCAAAAACATTTTTTGTTGAATTTTTTTTTTTTAATAATTTGTTATCCCTTGCATTTTGAGAATATATCGAAATACATTTCAGTAATTTCTAGTTGTGTTTTGTAACAACTGCTAGGATGTTCATTTTAAGTAGTACTTTATTGCTATCCCGAGAACTGTTAGAGATACAAAGTTGGTTAAATTAGCAAACAATTTGTTGTTGTCAAGATATAGGATTTAACTTTTTTATTTTGATAGGAACACATATATTTCTACATATTTGAAATCTACATAAAAGTGCAAACCCAAAGATATGATTAAAGTTGAGTTTTTGTTAATAAATAATGTTTCTTTATGGGCATTAAAAGTTTGTATTTTGACCTGAAAATAGCAGTTGCCATGAATAAATGAGAATTAAAACTCAAAATCTGCGTGGGGGGCCAATTCTTGAAATGTGAAAAAATCTCATAAGTGATAAAATAAGTCACATGCGTGAGATGAAAATTTGAATTCTTGAATTTTTGTATCATATCATATCATTTATATCTCACCACGCTATAAAATGTCACTATCATATTCGGTGGTTAAATGTAATTTGACTGGAAATTATTTATTTTGTGTATGTCGATAAATACATCTACTACGTATGATTTTATGATTATTAAAATATTTTATTAATATTTTTTTTAATAACAGAACTTTATAGAAATAGTTTATTATTATTATTTATATCATTATTATAAATAAAATATTGTTTATAGACATATCAATATGGTAGATAAATTAGAAGTTGCTGCAGCTCTGTGTAACAATGGCTGAACACGAGAAATTGAACTATTGGTTTTTGGGTTTTAATTTAATAAAAGTTATTTATTTAATTTGGAATAAAAATGTCGAAATTGGTAGAATTTAAATCGCTGCCACCAAATTATTTTTAATTAGAATAATCAAACTAATTTTAGAAAAGAATTGATTAAAAGGGATAAACAAAACAATAATAAGAAAACTTAACAATAAATTATATTAAAAATGAAATAGAATTTACAAATATGAGGATACAAATTAAAAGTTAAAAACTACTAATGAATAATTATAGGTTACATATGAGGATAAAACTTAAACTTACTTACAAATTATTATTTACACAACGAGTCATGCTTGACTCTACTTCTTTACTCGTTGACTCTCTGACTGTGACTCTGTTAACTTACTAATTTCCAAAAATCTATC